>JAKSZP010010800.1:0-112949 GCA_022478985.1 Massospora cicadina
CTTTGGGAACATTGCACTTTTTTATCCCCAAGATCTAATACTTTAGGTATCAAATATGGACTAGTTTACTACACTTCCACTGTAATGCTCTTAATTTTGTAAGCATCATTTGCCACCTTAGCAATAAATTCTAAATGAACTGACCACAAAGTATTCAGATTATTACATCCAAAACTTTGGGTGTTTCAATATGCTATCTATCCACCAAATGGTATTCCTGTATCGCTAGTCAGTTCTTGTCGTCTATTGACTTTTCTTTAATCCTTTTCTATAAGGCCTTATAAAATTGCTTGCAATTGCAGTTCATTTATAATACTGGACAGTTGGTTTATGTATTGATTGGTACTCATCCATGCTACTGGCTCTATGGAAGGATACAAAATGGTGGCAAGGCTTCCCTTTGTCTCTAAAGTGATTTAAATGGTATTTTTTCTGTTGCCAAGTGATGAAATACTTGTAGGCAAAGGTAACCAAACTTAGGTAAGTTCATTAAGCGAGATATTCCACACAACTATTTTCTTAGCATTACAACTAGCGTTCTGTTAAAACTTTTCAACATAAAATTTGTATCTGGTTTGTATGAAACTGATACTACTACTCTGATCCCCATCAATTCATTAAGACTTGGGATTAAATAGGAGTTAATGTTGGTTCCATTGTCACACAGAATAACATGAGAACATCTGTGTCAGTATGTCAATTGTCCCAAAAGGAATTTCGCTGTGCTCACAGCATTCACGTTGCTCAAAACTTTGGTTTTGACCTAACTAGCTAGATTTATAGCCACTATGATTATTTCACGCCTCCTGTGCTGATACTCAGGGGTCCTATCACATCTATTGACACAATGTGCCATGCAAATCAAGAGAGTACTAGCAGTATACAGTTATATTTTATGGGTTTTGTGAAGTTGGTATTTCAAAAAATAGGCCAGGTAGCCTGTAACATCATAATAGATCGTTTCCCGTAGTAGTACTGGCAAATAGGGTCATGGTTTTCCTCAGGCCACCAGGGCTAATGGCAAAGTGTGCAGCTCATATTATCTCCACTTATTCTGGTGGCTTTTAATTAAAATCTTTTTATCAATCATTTTAAATAGTTGACCATTTCTCATCTCAGTATTCTTCATCTCTTTCTTCATTGCATACTGAATTTCTTGGAATTCATCCCCAACATTGCCTTTAATTAACCTTTGTAATAATTCATCCTCTTGATGATAGAAAATATTGACTGCTGGCAATCATGATAGTCCCTCAGCATTTTAATGCGCTGCTTTATCTTGGTGGATTTTCTCAAAATCACAGGCTTGTAATTTCAAAGCCCATCAGGCCAGTAATCCCTCTGGTTGCTTCAAGTTATAAAACTGGTGTAATGATGAGTGGTCCATCACCACTTTGGAGTGCATTCCATAGATGTACACTTTGAATTGCTTGCATGCATATATTGGCTCAAGGAATAAATGGTCCATCATGGTATAATTCCTCTATCCTAGCGTTATTATTTGACTCATATAGGCCACTTGATATTCTTCCCCATCTTCATTTCTTTGGGAAAAAATGGTTCCAATCGCTATCAACAATGCTTCAATTTGGATAATGAATTCCTGATCGAAATTTGGGCACTTTAAGACAGTACTAGACATTATATATTGGCACAATTCATCAAATGACTCTTGGGCTTCTTCATTCCACGTGTATCATTTTTCTGGTCCTTCAATAAATGTAATAAAGGCTCTATCTTTTTTGCAGGATCCTTTATAAATCAGCAATATTAGCCAACCATAACAAAAATACTTTTATTTCACGAATGCTCTTTAGAATTGATATCCATTCAAATGATGTAATTTTCTGCTACTGGTGTTGCAGCCCTCTGAAGTTGAAAAAAAACCCCAAGAACTCAAGCTCATTTTTGAAAAAAAATCTCATTACTTCATCTAGAATTTCATGTTAGCCATCTTCAAGCACTTAGACACTTCTTCTAATTGATTTAAATTGTCCATGAAGTTCTTCTGAATACATTCTTATCATTATGATATACTAAGACACAAGATAACTTCAGATCACCAAGGATATAGTTATATGATCTCTGGAAGGTAACTGGCGCGTTACACAATCCTTGGAGTATTCAGATAGGCTGGTAAAGTCCCTGTGCAGATAGGATTGTACATTTTTCTTGGTCTTCCTTTGGCAAATCAATTGCAAATATTTTGAAATTAAATCCAACGCCAAAAAGTATTTATCATTCTCAATGAAATCAAATAAGTTGTTCATTCTTGGAGTGGATAATAATTCTTCATAGTAATTTTGTTCAGTCAGTTATAATCATTCACTACTCAATATGATCCATCCTTCTTTTTTGTCATCAGGATTGTAAAGGGACTCAATGATGAAATGTGGAGCCCGTGATCATCAAACTTGCTGATTTCTTTGCTGATCACAGCTTAGCAGCTCTAGAACTTTAAACAGGTCATCTTTATTGGCGAATATTCCCTTGTGTTGACCTTGTGGATCATGTTTTGCGCATTTTAAGTCATGTCATCTTGAGCAAATATATTTTAATACTTCTCATTTAATTAAGCACATCTTATTGCTGCTGTTATGATAATTCACCTTTTGCTCTCATTTTAAAAAGACAATAACACTTTCAGCAGTTTTCACTGGCAATCCCATTTCAGTTAGCGTTCCAAACAGTCATGTAGCCTGCTGACGTCTGCCATTAGTATTAAATGTAGTAATGTGACGACTTAATTTCTCGCTATCTTCATCAGTTTCTTTCCTAGATTAGCTAATAGCACATTTATTTCTTTGCTTCTCCGTATAGTTTATCCCTGGTGCTAACCATAGTTAATTTCTTAATTTTTTCCATGGCCAATGACCTCTCCATATAGTTGCTCCAGGCTCTCAAGCGTTAATCTTGTTAATCATTTGCATCCCAGGAAGTAAAGTTGTTGGATTCCTACCCAAATCAAAGGTTCAGATGAGTTGAACAATGGGATTCAAACCCAAACTGTCCAATTAGCAGAAACATTATTGGGGTAATCCCCAACAAAATTCCAGCACTAAATAGAGGTACAAACCCAATCAATGTGGCGAACAATTCCAACTTAGAATGAGAAAAGATCTTGGCTTAGTATGCATGGTGATTGACCAAAAAATTTGCCTGATTTCCCTTATATTAAAAAGTTCTAAGCTAATAAAATGCATTCTATCTTTTAACATTTTTATATAAAAATAGGGCAACATATATGAAATTACTTCTTTAGACAAATTATCTGGAATAAATACTCTTCAAAACAAAAAAATCCAAAAAGGTATAATCAAACGCCCAAAACTTTTGTTTCTCATTGCAATCACTTTTGCAACAAATTTGATTTAAGTCTGACTTTAGTTTGATAAACTCACTGAGGAAATTAGTTTGCGCCCATGTTGGGGAGCAGTTGGGCAAGTAAGGTAAAGGGCACAGGTGTTGGCCTCGCGACTTCCACAGTTTGCAAACACCCCAGTGAATCCAGCGGATTAGACAAAAACAAAAAACTGGCGGTTACCATTTCCCCATAAATTTTAGCTTGGCAGGTGCGATGCAACCAGTACATCAATACGCCGCACTCTCAACCAATTTTGTTGGTGGAATATGGAGTATGGATGTTCCTGGATATTCAGAAAATAGCGCTATAGGAAAAGTTTTGCGGGGATGTACACATTCATTTCCCAAACGTGGTGTACGTTGCACCTCATTACATGTCACGCAGTTGGCTGGATCTGAGTTTTGAGAGCAAGGAGGCAGTGGACGTAGCTGCTATAGTGTGCGTGGTAATAGACCTCCCTGACGGGCAGTGAGTCATTGAAACTAAGTGCACCTTATGGACTAAATCCAACCAAAATTTTCTTACTATCAACTTTCTGCCCACTACGGTCAAACGCGCTGTACTAGAACAACACCTGAAGGCTGGGCTCGCCATATATGGCGAAACATAATCCTTTGAAATGAAATGCTTTATGCTGATGCCATACCTGTGCACCGGCTAGCCATCGCAGTCCTAACCCCAACCAAGGAGATAGCAAAGGATCTAACCCAGATCCCACACTCCACTTTTGTTAATATTAAAGGGGCATACCACCCACCCTTTCCGGGTCACCATGGACAGCGCATCTCCCATCTGCACCCATTGTGATGCATTCGGCCATAAGGCACACGCCTGCCCCTCCAAGGAGGGCATTATATTCAAAGAACATCCCTCAGCGGCCATGAACATTGGGGAGACCCACTATTAACTAACCACTGCTACAAAGGATATCTTCCCATGGGGAGCACAAGGCTGCTACTTATTAGTGCACCCTATATCCCCACAAGAGTGAAAGAAGGCCAAACAGGCCCGCAGGGCGGTGGCCAAGGTCGCCTCCACTATCCCGCACTCCCAACGCTAGGAAAACATTGAGACTTTTGTGGTGGAAGCAGCTTGGGAATCTCTTGACCAATCAGATTGGGATGCCCAAGCCAATTGGGATGCCCAAACTGAAGTTCTGATGGGTGATTTGATTTCACCTGACCTATGCGCCCAAGCCTCAATTGGAACTGATTCAGTCTCCAAACTACCTGTAAAAAAAATTTTAAATCAAGCATTGGTGCAAAAAATTGAGCGCACCGCAAAAATCTTGTTCTGCAGTGGGAAACCAAAAGCAAAGGCAAAAGCCAATGTGAACCCAACTGCCAAAGTTACCCATTCTTCTGACTACATTACTGCACACACCCAAGGAACTGAAAAGCGCTATGATGATTATGAGATAGCTGAAGGGCCCGGGTGCCCTTCCCCTTGCACCTAAGGTGCAATGGGGGGAGACTTTACTTTAGGGACGTTATACATTGCCAGACTCAAGGCCTTGCCATCCTGGACTAGAAAACTGAGTTTTTTACAAAATGATTTACCTATGGACATCCTAGCCATCCAGGAGTCCCACTGTCCGCGCAGTTCTGAGTATGCATGGAAATCCATGCTCCTCCCCTCCCTGTCCTTCTGGTCTGAGCACTGTGGGGTGCTTGTTCAAAAAAACAATTTTTTTCAATTTTTATTGTCTGAATCCTTCCTTAATGGCCGAGTCCTTGTTGTCAAGTTCTCATGGCCTGATGTGGTGCACGCTATCATCAACATTTACGCCCTGACCTGTGCATGAGAGCGTTGGGAATTTTTCTCGTTGGTCAAATCCCTTCCATTACCCCCTGACCCTTTTGTAGTTGGCGATGTTGAACTGCTGGTTGAACCCATCCACTGACCGCTGGCCTTCCTCATCTTCCCCACCACAGGGTTATGTAGAACTAAGCGTCCTCAAGGCCACCCTAGGGTTGTTTGACGCGCTGCCGCGTCATGCTCCGCTGCTCAAAAACATGTCACGCCCGCACATCCATAATGGCATGTTAAGGTCCATGTCCCGCATCAACCTTATCCTCACGCCGTGCAATTTTGTACCCATATTTCCAATTTTCACACGTCAAAAATTAATTTCTCCAATCACAGGCTGGTCTCAATAATATTCCACCTACCTGACCCAGTGGCTCAGGCTCCAAATGTTTATCGCACTGTTTTGTGCTGACCCAATTTCCACCTGGTCATCCTTCAAAGTGGACACAATCCGCAAGGCTCGACACCTCTCCTCCTGACACTCACGCTCCACCTCAGCAGTCATCTCGCGCGCTCTGGTGGAGCTGGCCCACCTGGAGTCCAATGTCCCAGCCAAGGGCTACAGCCCTGCTTGGGGCCATAAGTGGGTGGAAGCAGCCGCCCACCTCAACGCACTTGAGTGGCAACACAAACATCGTGTTTGTGTTCAGTACAGGGCTAAACACATTACAGCGGGCAACACGTGCTCCGCTTATTTTTTTAAAAATTCTTCACACCGCGCCAGAGCTTGGCCTGCACACAGGTGCAAAGGCCAGACTATTTCGTCGCAGATAAGCTGGCTGAAGTGGCAATTGAGATACAAAAGTATAACTTCGAGCTGTACCAATCCAAACCAATTCTTCCAGCTTAAATGGCAAATTTTCTCAATAGTGCACACATCCACACCATTTCCTGATTCCCAGAGTTAATGAATTTGATTACTCCAGACAAACTCTGGTCCGCCGTCCTGGTGTGCCAGATCAGAAATGCCCCAGCCCTGATGGCATTCCTTATGAGTTCTATAAGAAGTACTTCAATTATTTGTCCCCACTCTTTTTGCCTCCCTTAACCAGAGCCTTTTGGAGATACGCCTCCTACCAGGAGGGCAAGAGGCCTACATTATTATGCTCTTCAAAAAGGGGGATAAGCTAGATTTTGCCAACTGGCGCCCCGTTTCTTGACCCACGGATTCAAAAATTTTAACTAAAATCATGGCTAACCATCTAGGGAATGTTGCCTCTGTTACCATCTCCCTTGAACAATTTGTTTCATAGCCAGAAGGTCGATTTGGGACAACGTGCACTCTGTGGCTAACGCCTGTCAGTCCACGGACTCTGGGTCACTTGTATTCTCAGACCAGCAGAAGGCCTATGATAGAGTAAACTGGGAATACCTCAGGGCCTGCCTCCACCAATTTTGCCTATCCCCCACATTTCATCAGTTGGGTGATGCTGATGATGGAATCCGCAAAAATGGCAGTGCGTGGCCCTGGCTTTTTATTGGATGTAGTCCACCCTCAAAGGGGCCTACGCCAAGGGGACCCCCTCAGCCCACTCTTATACAACTTCAGCCTTGACCCACTACTGCGAAATGTGAATGCCCGCCTTACTGGGGTCCATGTGCAAGGCCAAGCCCCAGTCAAGATGTTGGCATCTGCTGATGATTGTGTGGTCGGGGTGTCTAACAATCATGATGCACGCGCGCTTAAAGCTCTTATCCAGGTTTACTCCTGGTTAAGTAATGCTACACTAAACACCTCCAAAACCGAAATCATCCTCCTTGGTCGATATCAAACCTGCTGGGCATCAGCGCCCTGTTTCCAGCCCAGCCCATCCGCTCACACACGTGCTCGCCCTCCCTGCTCACCCCACACCGCTCCACTTGTGCTCCCCTTTGTGCCGCGCCCTACCGTTGGGCCATTCCGCAATTTGGGGGTGTGGTTGGAGGCAGGAGGGTATTCCTCAGCAGTGATGGAAAGCCATATTCTGGGCAACGTGACAAAGCGCATTGCCTCCCTCAGAGCCCACCCTACTTCCCTTACTGGCAGAGTTGTACTAGCTAACTCTATGCTCCTCTCCAAAGTTTGGTTTGGGGCCCACGCCATCGCCTTCTCCCCAGATCTTTTTAAATCTCTGTATGCCCTTCTGCAAAGGTGGCTTTTGGTCGGGCCGCCCACTGCCAGTGCGTCTTGAGGTCATGTTTGGCCCTCGCCATAGTGGTGGCATGGGCCTGCTCGACTTTGAGGCCCATGCTGCAAAGATCCTGGGCACCTGGCTCGCGGCTGTTACCAATCCTACACTCCCATCTCATCACTGGTACCGCGCGGCCCACTCTAACTTCTCCCGCGCCCTGGGCCTTGCCAATCCATCGCACCCTCACTCTTTGATGAAATATCTGGATTCCCAATATTCAGCCGCAGGTCCCTATGGAACTGCACCCCACTTCAAACGAATCCTTCTCTCCATGCAGAGCGCAGAGTGGAGAATTCGTATTTGTGGACACACTGCCCAGAGGGGGCGCCCCTCTCCTCGGTTCACAAAGAAGGTCCAGTGGCTACCAATTCTGGACGGATTATTACCCACAAGGCCCCATGTCCTATCCAGGGTTGACTACCTGGAGATGATGGATATCCCTTATTACCTTGAGACCCAGAAGAAAATTTGGAAGAACGTCCACCACCCTCTGCTGCTGCCCCATATCAATTCCCATGTGTAACGCTGCTTAAGTGGGTGTACCATACTGCTGAGCGCTCAAGTGCTTTACACTCATCCTGCGTCATGTGTGGCCAGTATGGAACGCTGTTTCACCGCTTGGAGAAGTGCCCTAACTCTAAAGCGATATGGCGTGAGGTGAAACGTCTGCTTTGCCAGGATCAGACACATCCCTTCAGTTTGTCTAGGGATATGTTTGCTTTATCTATGGTCTCCCCTCTTCCACCCTCTCTCCGTGCTCTGGTGATTGCAATCGCCATGTTGACCATCCACACGATTGTCTTGGATGCCATCGCTGGCGCTATCCCCACCCTCCCAGAAGCTGTCAACCAGTTCCAGTCCCACTTAGTGGACCATTTTCAAGCGTGGTTGTTTGGATACCTCTCACCGCGTCGCCATCAGTTGTTCTCCTCCTAGTTCCCAGTTTTGTTCATCAAATCTGACCACTTCCTCCACACGTGCTCAATTGTGGCTCCGGCCCATTTGCACGTTCCCCCTCCTCCTTGTAGTGTCGTTCCCACTGGCAACAGGAGAAAGCATTGCGTCTCTGGGGTGCCCCCCTGTTACTACATTTTGTTTTCTTCGTGTCTTATTGAAAGTGTCCATCCCCTGGTCAGCCTTCCCACAATAAATTAGATATAATCAAACACCCAGGATATCTGGATCCATTGGCTTTTAATTTAAAAAGGACAAGAGGTCTAAGCCCTTGTTCCCAACATTAGTGTCTATCATTCTTATTATCAGAGGGATCCCATGATTTTTCAGGATCTCCTTTGGCATTACTCACCATTTTCACCCAACCAGCTTATACTAAACGGGAATGATGCCATCAGGGTAATTTTGGTTACACATTTATTTTTCTTAATCAAGGCAATTCTCCTTTCTGCTGATAAACTGTTGGGATTTTTTGCCCATATTCCCAGCCTGCTAGATTACCTGGTATTGCTAGGGGAAAATTCCCTAAGGCGAAGTGAATCAGAAATCGGTTGGCCCAAGTTTTTGAGGAACTATATTTGGGGGATTTTGGTATATTCACCTGGTTGTATCCGTTGAGGATTGATCCAGTTGAATACCCAAGATCTCATTGGGTGGAGTGTCTGACATAATAGGGAATCTTATAGTGATTAACTATCAGGTGTACCAATTGGGATTGGTCAGGTTTCATCACTGACTGATTGGGAATGAATAGCAAGTTGTGAGGGAAGTGACGCTGCCTGCAACTAGCGAATTGATTGATTGTTGAGTGACCTGACATTATAGGTAAAAGTCCCATCACCTAAGCAGGTCGCTAGCCATTTATGGAGGGTTTGCTTGGATTGAGAGAAAAACGTTAGGGACACATCTTCTAACTCATTTCCGTTTAAGGTCTTGATGATATCCAACAACGAAATCCTAGCCAGGATGGGGAAAACCATCGCTGCCAAGATGAGGAAGGGTGATTCAATGGCAATGGCTGCCATTTCATTGAAGAGGTGTCAACCGAGGGTTAGACAGCTGAATTCCCCACTTATATATTCCCTAGGATTTACTAAAATAACAAAAGAACTTTAGAGAGTTTAGAGTTTACATTAGTATTATCAATTCAGTATAGTTAAACTATAAGCTCCTATTTTGTTGTTCTGTCACAAGGATATTGTTACAGAGGCCAATAATTGGAAGACTATCAGAGAGAAGAGTAAAGATCTGAGTGGGGATTTAAAGAAAAAGGAGCCACAATCAGGGATAGCTAACAACTGTGTGTTGGGCCAAAAGAGACTGTCACCAGGGTATCTTAATGAAGTTCAGATGGACAAGAATATAGGGAATGAAACCCTACTAGTACAAATTACAGAGGGCTTAATCGGAAGTACTGGCTGAAGTGTTGGGCCTAATAATAGTTAAATCTCAACTACAGATAATAGTCTCTACACTATTATGAATTAATATATTCTATACAACGTGACAAAGTGCACAAGGAAATTGAACCTGTGCAGTAAAAAGGTTATTGGGTTGACGTCTGATAATCAACCTAGAGTAAATTTTTACAAGTTGGTGCTCACTACAGGGGTAGTTGAGTAAAGAATCTATTATAATGTCATATAAAGAAGAAATGCGCAAGCTGTGGACCAAGATCGCCACTGTGAATCGGAATGCCTTAGCTCAGCAGCCCATCAGGAATTCGCGGCCTTGGAAGAACGAGTCACAAAGGTGGAGGAAGGAGTAGACAATGTAGCCAACTTCAGGGAGCAAGTTACTCGGCAAAGTAAACTGGTTTAAGAAGAAAGAAGGAGACCTCGTTCAAGAGGTCCTATTCCTGAGAATGGAGTGAGAAGTGGATCATGTTTGTTTAAGAAAGTATGGTGCAGATATCGAGAAATTGATCAAAGAAGTGGAAAACTTGAAAGCTCACAGATGTGCTTGTGAGCCCAATATGGCCAGCAATGCTGAAGAGAGAAGTCCTCGCACAATACTTGGGAAGTCAAACACCCCAAGAAATATGCCACCTGCCTTTAATGCCATTTCGGAGATGACGCCCAAAGTCACTCCAAAAGTTAGCTGAGTAGCTGAACTGAGAGAATCGGGCCAAAATGACTCAGAGGAATTTAGAGCAATGCCGAAATTGCCAACATTCCATCAGGATAACGCCCCAGTGTTTTTCCAACTGTTTGACATGACTATGAACAGATACAGGGATTGTCAAAAGGCGTTGACAGTCATGAACTGCCTGAACACTGACTATCAAAACCTAGTGTTACCCCACCTGGAGGGGGACAGATGGTCATATGTCAAGGCAAAGGCAGCCAAAATAAAGGAGTTTGGGTTTTCCAACCTGCATGTTGAAATGCAAGCAAGAATTTATGGGAATTCAATTCCATAAAGATGAGTCTCTTGCTAGCTTTGCAGGTCGATTTTACCACGAGTTGCAGGTCTGGGTTGGAGCAAAAGTATTAAATGACTTTGATGCTAGAATCGCTTTGCAAGCAGCTCTTCAGCCCTATTGAAATTTGCATCAATGATGTCTTCTGTGTTCCTGATGGAGATAACTAACTTGCAAATGATAGAAAAACTGAAGATTTTGGGAGTGACGTTCAAAACCCCAAATAGAAGCTTCAAGTCAAATCCAGTCCAAAATCTGAATCCCACGAAGGGAAATGAAGGAGTAAAAGAGGCCACCAACTGAACTGTGGTAGTAAATAAGCCCAAAGAATTCAGATGGTTAAAAAAAAGAGAAAGTTTGCTATCAGTGTGGCGGGAGAGGACATTTTGCCGCACACTGCAAAAAGCTGAAGGATCAAATCAATGTAGTCCAGGCCAAGGAGACAGCAGTCGCCAAGGATTCAGGTAAGGTCCCGCTGCCTAGACAAAAGAATAGTCTAGAGCGGCAGAGAAACCTGTTCCTCCTGATATTATGAATGAAGAGATAGACATTAGCAATCTGTTCATAGACGACAAGCAGGATCAGCTATACCAAGTGGTCAACATGGATGTAAATGCCGTGACCAGAGCCAGGGAAAAGAAGATTGACCCTGAGATAATTCAGGAAGTTGCCCAGTTGTACGCCTGAAAACTAGCAGAGAAGATTCGAACTGCCAAGAATCATGATGAGTTATCAGAAATCTGTTTAGATGAGCCAATCTGTTGATCCCTCTCAGCGCAATAAAGGAATTAATTACTGAATTATCAGCGCAGATTATTCATACCCTAGATTCGGCTAATAACGCCGCTATTCACTCAGTAAATACTATATTACAATACTCTGAATGTAATATATAGATATTCAAGTGAATCAAGTAAGGGTGAGGGCGATTGTTGATAGCAGAGCGCCCATCAATATTGTGTTGACCAAGCTGGTGAAGAGGATGAAGATCTTTCTGGACTTGGAACACAAGAGAGAATACAGAACAGCTGGGGTGAACACCACTGTTTCCTGTGGAGCATATAGTGCGCTGCCACAACGATTTGGGTCATTGGTGGTATCCGCGCCAGCAATAGTTTTGGCCAACCAAAACTATGATATTCCGATCAGAACAGAGTCTCTGCGGAAGTACAGAGTTAAATGTAACTTTAAGGATAATATGTTGACTATCCCGGGTCAGACGTTACCATTGGTATACCAGAAGGATGGTGAAGTTCAGTTGAATCAGAGAAACAACTTCATTAATCTGATATACAATGATGGCATTGTACCAATTCAATAGCAATTAGTTGGTAGGAAGCAACGAGAGATGCTGGCGGGAATTTTAGAAAACTGGGGAATTCCATTAAGGATCTAAAAGGAAAGGACCATAAGGCCAGATTGCAGATGATAATTGACACAGGTTTGACTTTGGAGATTCCTGAGCAGTTGTATGGGGAGGTCAGAAGCCCCTGGAAGAAGTCCAGGGTGGAGCCATGGGTGGCTCCCAGGATAATAATGCCAGGCCATGGAGAAATACGAGTTCTCCTGGAGAATTTGAGCGATAAACTAATGAAGATCAAGAGGAATCAGATCATCATGTTTATTCATTTGATCCAGATGGCCAAATTGAGATGATTCCATGATTTTGGGTCTCTCAACAAACTGGGATTACCAGCTGGGGTAGCCAAAAGCATCAACCTATTGGTTGATTGGGAGGATCTCGCTAATCTGCTGGATGGCCAGAAGGAAGAGGTGCTCAAATTTTAATCAAGAACTATTGGGAAGTGTTTGCTCAGGACGACCATGATTTGGGATGCGCAAGAGATGTAATTCACAAGGTTGACACCAGGGAAAATCTACCAATAAGGATGAAACTGATCCAAAGATTGAAAGCTGCTGAAGCGGTAGTGGAGGATGAGATCAGGAAACTAGTGAAGCATGGGCTTCTAGTTCCGTCGTCAAGTCCCTGGGAGAGTCTGATTCTGATTGTGAAGAAGAAGGATGGATTGAATTGGGTGGTGATTGACTATCAGAGGCTGAACAAAATTATGAAGAAGGATTCATATCCCCTACTAGGATTGACGATGCACTGGATTGATTAGAAGAAGCAAAGTATTTCTCCACAATGGATCTAATCTCGGGATACTGGCAGATTGACTTGCCAGAAGAAGACCAAGAAAAATGTGCGATTATTACCGTGCAGGGGTTAAACCAGCTGATGAGGATGCCCCAGGGTCTCTACAGTGCGCCCACGACGTTCCAGAGGGCCATGGACGTGATATTAAGCGACCTGAAGTTGTTGTGCATCCTGGTTTATCTGGAGAACATTGATGTGTTCAGTAGAAGGTTTACTGATCACCTGCACCACTTGGAAGAAGTTTTTAAGAGACTAACTGCGGCTAACCTGAATATCAAGCCAAGGAAGTGCCACTTCTTCAAGAAAGAGTTGGAATACCTGGGATTTGTGATCAACGCAAATAATTGCAACCGAAAACCCAAAAGATAGCAGCTATAGCGCGTATGGCTGTACCAAAGAGTTTCTGAGACATCCAAGTATTATTTGGGATGGTCAGATACTACATAAGATTTATTTGGGACTTCGCCCGAATAGCTGAGCTTTTATTTCATTTATTAAAGGATCTGAAAAAGGATTTTATGAAAAGAGGCCCAGGACTCCTTCAATGAGTTACGCTGGTATTTGATAGATTCGCGATTCCTGAAATATCCAAATTTCAATCTGGATTTTATCATTCTAACTGATGCCTCCATTGATGGCGATTGGCACCATACTGAGCCAAGTAGACGGACTTGAGGATGAGCATCCAGTGGCATATGTGAGCCGGACACTCTCAGCTTCTTAGAGGAACTACACTGTAACTGAGCGGGAATGCCTTGGGGTCATATATGCATGTAAGCAGTTTCAGGTGTATGTCCATGGAATGCACTTTAAGATGGTGACGGACCATTCTTTGCTGCGTTGGCTACACAATCTAAGGGAACTGGAAGGATGACTGGCCCGATGGGATCTTAAGTTCAGGATTATGATTATGAGATTGTCCACCTTGTGGGGCTTCTCACCAGAACATAGAAGGCTTATTGTGGGTGCCAATGGTCCAGTTGGTATACCCACCAGCGGATGAGCTATTCCAAAGAATGGTCAAAGGAAGAATCAGGGATGAGCCTCAAGAAATCCAAGGTGCACTTTGAAAAGCGATGGAAAACACAAATACTATGAATGGACAAGTATCCAAGATGATCAACGGGAAGTGGCTATTTTTCCAAAACTGTCAGAAAGAGCAGCAATAGTACAAGCAGCTCACAAGGTTGTCAGGCACGGAGGCCTGAGGAAAAACACTGACCATATTTGCCAGTATTATTACTGGGAATCAATCAACTACAATGTCGCAGATCATCTGGCTTGTTGCGTGGAGTGCCAGCTGCACAAACCACACAAGAATACAACTGGATACTGCTGTTCCGACCTGGATTTGCCTGGCACATGGTATCCATTGATATGATGGGACCACTGGCAATGAGCACAGGGGGAGTCAAGTACATCATAGTTGCCATTGACCATCTGACAAGATGGGCCAAAACGAAGGCCCTAACCAGAGTAGACGCTACCAGTACTGCAAGATTCATCCTGGATTAAGTGGTATACTGGCATGGATGTCCGCAAGTCCTGTTGAGTGACAATGGGACCAACTTCACATCTCATGTGATCCCAAGTTTAAAGAATTTAATGGGGACCTGAGGAGTTGTGTCAGTACCATACCAGCTGGAGACAAATTGACTGGTAGAATAGGTCAATGGGATGCTGTCCATGATGCTAAGGAAGCTAGTCTCAGGAAGAACCTCCACATGGGGAACATACCTGAGTTAGGTGACATTTGCCTACAACATTAGTCACCATACAGCAATGGGAAAGATGTCATTTAAATGTTATATGGTATAAAGGCCGCATTGCCACTGATATTATATTTAGTGGTGGAATCTACATTGGGGATGAGTAACAAGCAATAATTGAACTGACTGACGATTATACAGATCAATATGCAATTGCGAGCATTCAATACAACCTTGAAGAAAAAGATATGGGTGAAATCGATGGATGTCAAGAACTGACCAGCCTAAGAAGAATATCAAATAGGAGAAAAGTTGCCTATTGCAATATGCATGATTTCAGATGAAGAAGCAAATTAGATGCATTGTGGTCAGGTCTGTTTGAAGTAATCACCAAGATGGCGACCAATGCTTACTCCATCAAGAATCTCTTGGATGGAAGAGCCATAAATTGAGTCCTCACTAAGTATCTAAAGCGTTGGATTGAGGAAAAAATGAAAAAAGAGTTCTAAAGGACAGATGAACCATTAAGTTGGTCATGTCCTGATGATTTGGTCAACTCTGAAAAAAGGACCTTTGAACCAATCTAGATGGTTAAGTCCGAAAAAAGGACCTCCTAACCATGGAAAACTGGCAGGTTTAAGTACCCAGGACCCAGTTTGGTCGAAAAGATAGACCTTTGAACTGAAAAAAGGTCAAGTCCCATAGGAAAAAGAAGAATAAAGAAAAAAATAAATAAAAAATATTGGAAAAAAGATTCTAAAGTGCATAGATAAAAAATCCAATGTATTTTTATAATACTTTCTTATTGATCGTCATCAGTCTGAGGATGATTCTGCCTATGTCGCCTCTTGGGGGAGGGAGGATGGATCACGGTAGTAATAAAAAGCCCATCAAAATCGATATGCAATTGGATGCTTGCAATGGTGAGACCTACATGAAACCACGTTTGTTGAGCAGATGCCAAGCCCTGAGAAAAAAATGACTAGGGGAAGAAAAATTGAAATGTCTGAAGATGCCAATCATGAAACCCCAGAGCAGGGAGAAAAGCAGCAATAGAGAAAGAGGCAATTGGCAAATAACCCCAAGTAATCCTGATATGGCACTGGAGCCAGAAGATTTGTCTTGAGCGCCTGCCGACAGGCTTCATCAAGGACACTAGACATGTGGGCCAACAACAAAGAAGGAATACTCAATGGGGGTTGCCAAATCATGCCCCCTATTAATGCCAATGGCGGAAGATACTGATGGGAAGCTCCAGAGAAGTGGTAGTTGTGCAGAGAGAAGATTGCATCCTGCAAGCGGCAACAACGGGCTTCACAGAAGCTAAAGCTGAATGACTGGTAAGAACCAGGCGAGGCTGGAAGCTTTGTCGACCAACTTTGAAGAACCTGGCCAGCAAAGCAAAGAGCATAAGTGGCAGTATCCAGATCCAGAAGGTTATCCAGATCAGAGGGATTCAGTGCTAATGTCAAAGCCTCAGTGACTAGGGCCCAGAGTTCAGCGTAGGGGAGCTCAAAGTGTATGATGTTCCCAATTGAGAGCTCAGAAACCAGTACAGCAGGTTTGTAAAATTGACTGAGTCAGAAGAGGAACTCAGGGAGCAAGTTCGACCCAGACAGGAACAAATGATCCGGAGCAACTGGCATAATCTATGGAGCATCTAAGATGATGTTTGGAGCATCTATGATAATGTTCAGAGCTTCAGCAAAAGGAGCCAAATCCAAGAGGGTTTTGAAGTCCAACTCTGGGATTGACTGCAAGGGAAGAGTCAGCTGAGAGTTGTTCAAAATGATGACCAGCCTGGTTTTGTAAGGATTAGTTACTGTTTCCAGTAATTTGATGGAAGGACTAGCCACTTGCGCCAGACTAGGCATATGAGTCCTGGAAGGACCATAAAAGAGGTTCCGTCGAGAATCTTGAATCATCTGCTGGAAGAGATGGAGGTCTGGATCAGACAGACTATTGAGGAGCTGCTGGTAGCGATATTTGGAATTTGACATATGAGCTGGATGAGAGGAATGATGTCATACTTATATAGAAGTTGACATTATGCACTCTATAATCCATTAGACTTCAATTCAAAGAAATTAATCTCAAAAAAAAATTAGATAAGCTTTCCAAGGAAAGAATTAGGAATGACTTACAGCTAAGAGGTTATGAGCAATATAATGAGGGCGAATAGAAATGATTATTCTTAATCAAGCTGTGAAATGAACATTGATGGCAAGAGTCTCCTGTCTGGGATGAGGAGAAAAGCAGGAAATCAAGGACGCCAGACCAAGAATCTTGTATATGACAGTGGGTCATATACCCTGATGGGGAGAAAACTGGATCCCAGGTCTAATATTATCATGAGTAAATCGATAAGCCTGGCATGACAGAAGGTCATGGGGACCGCGATCTGAGAAGGTGGTAGCAAGGAGGAAGAGGAAGAACGCAGTATGCCAAAGGTTGTCCTGAGCAGCGTTGAGTATTGACGAGTGTACTCCACTTGAACCATTGAAGTATTCAACTAGGTTTCTGAAGCGGTGTTCTCATGCCCCAGTCCTTTTCTCACTGAAAATCTAGGCAAGAGGGGGGATGTGCTGGGATTTTTTTCCCATATCCCCAGCCTGCTAGATTACCTGGTATTGCTAGGGGAAAATTCCCTAATGCGAAGTGAATCAGAAAATGGTTGGCCTGAGTTTTGGAGGAACTATGTTTGGGGGAATTTGGGATATTCACCTGGTCATATCCATTGGGGATCAATCCGGATGAATACCCAAGATCTCATTGGGCGGAGTGGCTGACAAAATAGGGGCATCTGATAGTGATTAACTATCAGATGTACCTATTGGGATCAGTCAGGTTTCATCATTGACTGATTAGGAATGAATAGTGAGTTGCGAGGCGAGTGATGCCGCCTGCAACTAGTGAATCAATCAGTTGGTGAAGTGACCAGCCATAATGGGTAATAAGTCCCATTACCTAAGCAGGTCGCTAGCCAATTATGGTTGGTTCGCTTGGATCAAGAGGAAAATGTTAGGGACACGTTTTCTGAGTATTTCTGTTTGAGGTCTCAAGGATGTTTAATGACAGAATCCTAGCCAGGATGGGGAAGACCATCTCTGCTGAAATGAGGAAGGTTAATTCAATGGCAACAGCTGCCATTTCATTGGAGAGTTGTCAACTGAGGGTTAGATAGCCAAATCCCCTACTATATAATTCCCTTGGATTTACTATAAAAACATCATTTAGTAAAAAACATTATTATTAGCTACAGTTATATTATCAATTTGTGTATAGTTAGACTATCAGCTTCTATTGTGTCATTCTATCTCAAGGTTATTATTACGAAAGGCAAAAATTGGAAGACTCTCAGAGTTAAGAGTAAAGATTTGAGCGGAGAATTTAGAGACAAAGGAACCACAATCAGGGATAGCTGCAGATTGTGTGTTGGGCTGAGAGAGACTGTCACCAGGTTATCTTAATGAAGATTGGGTGGACAAGAATATAGGGAACGAATCCCTATGAGTACAACTTGCAGTGTATTTAATTGGAAGTACTGGCTGAAGCGCTGGGCCTAATGAAAGTTCAATCTCAACTACAGATAAAAGTCTCCATACTATTATTGATTAATACATTCTATACAATGTGACAAAGTGCACAAGGAAATTGAACCTGTGCAGTAAAAAGGTTATTGGGTTGACAACAAATAATCAACTCTTTAGTAAATTTTTACAGATACCAAAGACAGTTCTGCCTCAAAATGGTCAGGGTATTCTAAAAATTAAATTTCACTCCACTTTCTCAGAAACTACGTCCTGATAAAGATATCATTTTTTGGTTTAACAACATGATGGCCGGAGCTGATAACACAAGTAAACCGAATCTGAGTGGCACTATGCTGTACACTCCACAAGATATTTTCATTTCTGGTCCAGCCATTCCATATACCTTCTAATTATCAAGTCTGGTGAAATCTTCATTTGTTTCATCATTTTGGTCAAAATGATATTTATGGGTGCTCTACTGTCAATGATTACCCTCACTCTCACTTGGTTAACTTTAATATCCACATAGGTACACTCAGAATATTGTAAAAGGGTATTTACTGAGTTAATTGTGATGTTATTTTCCAAAATCAAGAAAATATTTTTTGCTGAGAAATCAGGGAAAGGTCTTGAATTGCACTAATTGTAATGGATACGTTTGTTTATCTAATCTCGTTTGAGTATCTCCTCCTGGTTCTTGTAAGATTTATCTTGTCGTCTAGATGACAAGTATTTTATCAAGCCACTGCCTTCATGATTTTTGGATTAATATTCTTCATATTGGCTTAAGTGATTGTGTTTATGCCCATGTTATTAAACTGGTAGAGTATAACAGTTGCCTCATCATCCTCAAACTAGATCAAAAATGTCTATAACATTATTTTTAATATCAGGAGGAACAGGTTTAACTGCAGTGCCAGATTGTTCCATCTTTAGACAAAAGACCGCTTCCTGACCCCTGGTTATTTTTCTTATTACTCACTTAGTTTAAGGTGACCTGCTCCTTGGGATTCTTACTCCAAGATTTGACAGCATCGTTTCCAGATTTACCACACAGGTAGGGCCATAATTGCATCTTGGCTACTCTTCCTTTGTCTTTGGGCTTGTTTCCTGACATGACTCAACTATCTTGCCCATTATTTATCTCTGCAAAATTTGAACAAATTTGAGCTTAAGCCTGAGTCACTTTGAATTCTCTGTTTGGGGCTTTAAAAGCGGCTTCAAACATCTCAAATGATTCACCATTTGAGATATGGACAAATACGTCACTAACATCAAAGCCATATTTCTTTGCAAATCATTATAAGGCTATAATGCCACTTGCATCATGATTTAGGCATCAAAATCCATTAGCACTTTCACACCAGCCAGGACTGTGATTCCTTGTAGAATTGGTCTGTAATAAGATATTAGGGTCTTGTCTTTTCAGAACTAAATGTCCATAAACTCCTGTTTGCAGTTAGACATCCGCATAAAACTTCTGAATTCTAGTATGATGGCTTCTGTGGCCTCTTGATAAGACCGGTTTTCCTCATTTAGATGGGGTAGCGCCAGCTTTTAACAATTAGTGTTCAGGCAGTTATGACAGCCATTGCCTTGGTTGGTCACTGAAACTAAGAATTTTCATCTCAAAAAATCAGGATTATGCAGAAGTTTTATCATAATGGAATGTGGGTAGTTTAAGCGTGCTTTGAAATTCATCCGTGGCTCCACTAGCAGGTGAATTATGTCCAATGACTATATTGACCATAGGAGTAACTTAAGGTGTCATCCTAGAAATCGCTCAAAATGACCAAACATATTTCATTAGTTGTTTAGAATTCCTGACTGGAGTTTCAGACATTTCGTTTTTGGCTTCTTACGCCTACATTTGTGCACAGTTACATTTATGGTCCTACAGTTCTTATATATATTTAAGTTGTCACTCTTTCTCGTCAGTAAGCTTGCTGACTCATTCAAAATCTGCCTCTCAGTTGATCTTCTTCATGCCAATACTTCATAATCAATTTACCCACCTTACGCTTTGGGGATTAATTTTTCCACAGAGGTCATTATTGATTTTTCCACTTGTTTTTCCTCTTCGTCAGCCTTCATCACACATTCTTCTAATTTAATGAAGCTGGATTTTGATGCTGAGTTAAGCACATTCATGTTGACAGATAAAGTTCCATCCAGAGATTGTGTAGTTCGTTCTTAGAATACATAATTTGATTCGATATTCTTACTAGTTTAGCTTAAATCAACTATCTACTGTAGTGAGCACAATTTATAAAGTAAGGAGCTTAAAACCTTGACTAAAGTCTAATTGATAAAGTTTAAGATTTGATTCCTTATTCTGAATAATAATCTTTTTGTTTCCTTGTTCAAATACACAGGTTCTTTATATGTGAATTGTTTGCCTTGTTGATGATAGGATATAATGGGCAATTGTAACATGAAGATTATTATTCTATATGAAGCTGATAGCCAAGATAATGATTAGGTCCAACGCCAACATGGTGCTTGTCAATATCGTATTTTTTCTGAAATGGTAGGTACTTCTTCCCTATTTCATCTGATAGAACTTGACCTAGAATGAGGTCAGAGGTTCTTCTTCCTTCTCTGCATACAGAATCTGCGGAGATAGCAAACTTTTAGACAAGGTATCTTATGGTCCTTCAGCAACTCTAATCACAAGGGCAAAACAATCCTAATTTTAAAATTATTTTAACTTCTAATTTGATGTATTTTATTATACAAAAATCAAGGGAAGATTATTGGGAATTTATAGCACAGATTTTTGGTTGTTACCCCAAATGGGAACGGTGGTCTTCGCCAATAAATTGACATCCAGGGTCATGTGAAAACAGCGATCTTCCTCATCAAATAAAACAGGATTTATTCTCTACTTGTCCGCAACCTCTTCTGAGTTGAAATGAAGAATGTATCCCAAAATCTTCACTCAACTTCACACACAATAATCTTATAATGCAACAACCTGCCTAGATAATGGGAAGCTTACCCATTTACTTCATATTGTGATCCTGAAAAGGTTAACTTAAAAGTTGCTCTATGACAAGCATAATTAATTGGCGGAAAATCATAAACCCTTTAGTCAATCAGCAACTACCGCAATCACCTACTACAAGTCAATTAAGTTATTTATAATGAAAATGACACCCTAATCACTTTTTTAATATGAATCATCCCCCAATAAAAAACTCATCAATCCTGTGGGTTGTAATCAAGCAGAAGATTTAATATTCGTTGTTGTATTTTTATGAACAATAGTTATTGTCTATATAATTGATAACTTCAACATTCATTAGTGAGATGAATCCCTTAGTGGACCAGCAGATTAAACATAATCAACGAATCTAGGTAATGTGGGCTAAAAACCAGAACATTTGATGCTTCTAAAATGGCTGTAGGAGTGGTCCTGCTAAAGGTGTACAACTGTTATGAACATATGGTAGCTTATTTTTCCAGTAAATTCACTGGCAACAAACACTCAAACATTTTTGACAAAGGTTTAGCTGCCTTCACCTGGTCAATTGCACTGGCAAATTTGTTGCATGGATTGAATATATGGTGAAAGAGCACATAGATTACAAAACACTGATGTGTTACCACAAACCGCAGAAACTAGAGCACTGTCAAACTAGGACCTTTCTTGACCTCCTCAACTTTTATTTCAATAATAGTATGTCTGAGGTTTGACTCAAATATTACCGGAAATCCTAAGCATAAGGTCATCTGCTAAATACAATACTGTGGAAGAAACAGAACTGTAATATTGAGACTCACAGAATAAGTCTTGGAATTCTGACAGAGGCGTTCACCTTTGCCACTGTTTCACCTCCCCCCTTCAACATTGGAAATGCCCATCCTGCCATAGCCCAACAAATTCTCCATGACCATATTGCAGCAGTACCAGAGCACTTCTTTTGGGCTCAGGTGGATAATGGTCTCCAAATTGTCCCCTCTGTTTTAGACTTGACCATTGCAAAAAATCCTTCCCCCAAGCCACTTCCTCTAGTGTGGCCTCTGAGCAATATTTGGTGGATTCTGAATAGGCGTTTTGTTGCCCCCTCCCGCTCAACATTCTTGTTTGATAGGCCTTAATGGATTATTGGCCTCTATTAACCCACCCATATTATCCCACCCAAATATCACCCACGCCAATCAGTTTCAGGCTTGAACCACCATTTATACCCAAGAAGCCCATTTGACTCCCAACCATTTAAATTCTCCATCCACAATTCTTGTGAACCAAAATTTATGGGATTTATTGGCTGAGATTGATGAATTAGGTAACGTTGTCACCAATGAGAAATCTGATGAGCCTCTAAGCCATCTCAATTGTGTTTGGGTTGAATTTTTCAAATCTGACTCTAAAAACCCCATCATTTAAGCAATTTGCTCCTAAACCCAATGCTTCCCCTACCAAAGTGACCACCAGCTCATCTTAGCTGCGGTGGGTCACCCCATTGCCTAAACCTATGCAAAGCGGTGGCCCAATCCGTTTCCCAATTCCATTAAAAAGCTTACCACACTCACCTTTACCCCTGATTTCCCTGAAGTAGCACAAGGAGATATCACCAATTTGCTTAGTAAAGCAGAAACCGCTGTCATACATGTGGCAAAAATAGCTCTTTTTATCCATCTGCTAAAATCACCCACTAAAGTATATCCAATTGTCCCAACATTCTGAAGCCCACATTTAAGCTGAACACCACATTGCTGAATTAGTTGAAGCTGTCTTCTAAGCTGATCTTGAGGAAGGTAGCCGATTTTTGTTACATCCACCCCCACTACATTGATGCTCCAACGCCCTGGCTCTCCGCTTTTGTCTGTTTCTACAACATCCATGAGGCTGCCCAGCAGAAAAATTCAGTAAAAGAGTTGCCTGACCTCCCTCACCTCTTCCATGGTGGGTTAGTGGTAATCTGCTCCTCTCCTGATTGGAGGTTTTGTTTTGGTTTTCTGATTTTTGCTTTTACTGATCCATCCAATCTTTCAGTTGGTTCTTTTGCTTATTTTAGTAATAATAATGCCCATCCCCTGGTTGACTTACCTCAATAAATTTAAGTTAAACATTGGAAGAACCTCCTATCAAGCCCACATAAAATTTAGAACTGCCTTATAAGCCCTCACCCAGACCCACACTCATCCAACATCAACTTTTAATGATATTTCTCCCTCATAGACGTCTTAATAGATGCGCTTAAAAAACACAGAAGGATAGACCCTGAGGGAAAAGATACTAGCAAGGAAAGCCCCTCCAGTTGGTACTTGTTAACTTTCGGTGGATTTGGTTGATTCTGCCAAACTTTTTGCACAGGGTAAATCCCAATGAGCTATGGACTAATGATATGAGGATTATTGGTCCTTGATAATTAATTATAAAGTAATTAATAAGGAGCTTTTTCCTGACAATACCAATTTATTAATATTAAACTAACTTCTACTATACTAACTTCTCCTTACCCTCTTACTTTTTAAAAGACCTCCCCTTCTTGTTATCATGTTCAACTCTTAATCCTTGGTATTTCTTGTTGGTTTCACCCCTTCCTCTTAGTTATTTTCTATTTTCTACAAATTTAGGGGTTTCATTATATCATTGATGCTTCAGTGGAATTCCTCAATGCGCCAAACCATTATTACTTCATTTAATTCACTTCACAAAGATATAATTTATTACTCAAATCTTGATGCTCACCTCAACTCATAAATACAATCCTCCAGATTGATGACTTATCATCCAATCATATTAATTTCAGGACATTACCTTCCTTGTCTGGATGATAAGCTCATATTGCTTGTATACCCAAAGGAACTTTGAGTGTACTCAGTTGATAATCTGACCACCGACAGGTTCCTTAGTAGTGTACGAGTTGATACCAGTCTTCTCAATTATCTCAAACGATCTGACCATGTGATGGCGATCTTGTTCTTTCTTTCAAACCCATGTGTGTTAGGGAATAGGACAAGATCTCCTACCCCAAACTGTGTGATGCCGCTGCATCTACATTGGTCGGCCACCTGATTCTAAATCCTCTTACCTAAACTAGTGAATATGCTTTAGTTTGTAGTTTGATCAACGTGTCTGTTAAGGTAGTCAAATAGCGCAGGGGATCTAATCCGCAGGTATCCTCCACACTTGAATAAAGCTATGCTGGCAGAGCTGGATGACTTCCAAAAAATAATTGGAAGGGACTTTTTCCCGTTGATGAATGATAGCTAATATTGCACACAAAGACGGTGGTGGGGGGATTGGTACTCCATTCAGTGGGCTGATCATTTACAAGCTTGCATAGAATGTTTACCAAGGTTCCAGTGAACCATTCCACCATTCCATTAGATTCAGGGGCGGTAGGATGTGATCAATACCCCATGGATTGCCATTATGTCATTATAGCTTGGAAAGGATATAAAATGTGAAATTGGTTCCATTTTCTGTGAGGATAAACTGTGGAAAGCCATGTCACCGTATGACACACTCCATGATAAACTTAGCGGTGGTTTGCCCTAAATCATTGAACGCTCTTGCTTCCAACCATCTTGTCAAATGATCAATGGCTACTATTATATACTTAGAGTGGTTTTCAACAGTTGGAAAAGGCCCCGTCACACCCATAGAATCAGCAATCCATGTAAAACGAGCCTTTACCAGCTGGTAGGTGATCTTCTTGAGGAAGGGTTTCTCTGCTTGGCACTGATGACAACAAATAATCATCTCCAGTAAAGCATAGTGCATACTCTCCCAATATTAACAGGATCTCAAAAACTCCATCGTTTTCCACAACTTTCTATGACCTACTGCTCTATGAGCATCATATATAATTTCAGTTCTAGCGGAAGGTTTTGGTAAACTAAGTGTAAGTTCTCCAGTTTACTTATATAGTTCCCCATTGCGCAAAAAGGTATCTCTTCCAAGTCCAGCTAACACTTTGATCACCTGTGGCAGCTTGTCACGTCATTTTCCCACAATCATCTACTTATACATTATATCTGCCAAATCAAACATAATGGCAACTGTTGGTAATTGTGAGAGGCAGTCCACACTCTGGTGTTTTCCCAAGGCCGGTGTACAATCTCAAAGTAATAACTTAGAGCTTTGGGGCCCATTGCATGAGCCGCCCTTCAGGTTCCTGCATATTCTGCATCCACAGCAAGGATGCATAGTCTATGACCACTTTGAATTTAACACCGTGAATTTAAAGCAGAATTGTTTATACACATGTATTACCACTAAGAACTCCTACTTAGTCACGGTTTCACTCCATTTAGGACATTTTAAATTTTGTTACAGTATGCGACAGGATGCTCCACACCATCATCATCCTTATGGGGATAGCATGTCCCCTATGGCGGAGATTAAAGCATCCTTTTTAAAATAAATTCCTTCTCAAAATCAGGGTATCACAAAATGAGCGCTAGCCAAAGCAGTTTTAAGACATTTAAAGCTTTTTAACAAAGTTCAGTACAATTAAAGGTAGCATTTTTCTTTAATAACGTAGAGCGTAGCACAAATACAGCTGAAGTTTGGAATAAACCGCTGGTAGTAACTGACCATATCAAAAAACACTTGGATATCCACTTATTACCCAGCCAAGTCATCTTGCGTATAGATTTCATCTTTGCTGGTTGAAGACTAAGTCCTTAGAAGTTTACCACAAACCTAAGTTATTCTAACTGCTCCTTAAAAAGTGCACTTTTAGGGTTTAGTTTAAAAATTAGCTTAAGCGAGTTGAAGGAACACTTGTTCCAGGTAGCTGAGAAGTTCTGTGGATGTCTGCAAAGACACATTGATATTGTCAAGGTAGACTAGAACGCAAGACAGCTTTAGGTCACCCAAAATAGTGTCCATAGCCTTCTGGGACGTAGCTGGGACGTTGCACAAACCCTGTAGCATACGTGTAGTCTGAAACAACCCATTTGAGGTAATTATAGTGCACTTCTCTTAATCTAAAGCTGCCAACTCAATTTTCCAGTACCCTGATATCAAGTCCTTAGTGGAGAAATAATTGGCACCGCTAGCCAATATAAAGCATTGTTGCTCTGTGGAAGCGGGTACAAAACTTTTTTCATGATGCTATTAAGCTTCTGATTTCAATTACTAATCAATTATTGCCATCTTTATTCTTGACAATTAGCACTGGGGGACGCCCAGGGACTATTTGATGGCTCTAACATCCCTTGTTCAACTAATTATCCATCTCCTAAGATGTAACTTCTTCTGCCACCTTTGAGCAATAGATAGGCCATAACCGAATAGGTGGGTGATCTCCCATGTCCAACTGATGCACAATCCTGCTTGAAAATCCCAAGTTGTGGCTTTAAGATGCAAAAATGCTTTAATATTTCTCAAATAGATCCATCACCCTGTCCTTCTGATACTCTTACAGACCTGTTAGAGCCTCATGCGGAACCACAGTCATTGTGATGGATTAGCTTTTCAAAGGTAGCTCGAGGTCTTCATAAGATCCAAAATCATGTATTTGGTGGATCTCATTAATAGAAATAGAATGCAAATAAGCCTCCACTTGGTGTTTTTGAACCTTCATAGACTCCTTCTGCAGGTTTACTATCAACACCTTCACTTCCCCTTGCCTTTTTAACAGGAGCCCATGAGCCACATAGAGTTCTAGTCATGATTGCTGGTAGGGACCTATATTACCCCGTAGAATCCTTCAGGGAAAGCTATTTCATGCTCTTTTCCTATTATAACCTGATTGTCATGTGCACATGACATAATAGTGGGGACCAAACCCAAAGACAAGGCTGGGCGCCAGGAGGCCCAGAAGGTGAAGCTGCAGGCCCTTCCTGACCTGAGGCACACTCTGGACCAGCGCTGGGTTCAGGCAAAGTATACCCAGGTTGGGACTAGTGGTGTGCCAAACGCCCAGCCCCTGACGTCAAGTAAGGCATTATAACGAACAATCTACCAAATGAACGCGGGCGGATTGATTCAGTTTGTCAAGGAGAGGGGTTTCAACACCTAAGCCATTTTCAAAATAACGCGCTCAAGTCAAATTTAACGTCAATTGATAACTCAAATGAAGTCAGTTTCAGCCTATTCAATCATCTCAGACAGCAGTGTCGCCCTATTGGTGAGTCAGTGCTTGGGCTCACGGTGGCATAACCTCTATCCCCCTGTTCAAGCCTAAATACATTTTCCCTGACCATCTTTCCTTGTTACTTTGCTTTGCAAATAAACCTTTTTCCCTGTTTACGTTATTTTAAATTTTATGATATTCCAAATGCTCCTGTGTGCGAACCTCTTTGAGGAGGTCTCACGCTCCATTACCCTTGCCATTGAAAGTACCTTGCAGCTCTCCCATCGTGCACCATTTGTCCACCCAGGTTCCCTCCAACCTGGGTCGCCTAGCCCCTTTTGATATGTGCACCGCGTTGCCTATATAGGGGTTTGTATCTTAAAATTCGTATTTTTATGCCTAAGTTGTTATTGCTCCAGCACCCTCTGATGGGCTCTAATCACTTTGGCACTAACGGCTAGTTCCCTCGGCGTTGGCCTGGTGCACTGCGCACCGCCACGCTGGGAACAGGAGAGTTATAGACACTCTCCTTACATTAGTTGACTAAAACTTTAGCTTTATGTGCATGAACTTTTTCTGTGTGGATCTTTTCTGACATGGGAACAGTGGTCACCAGCTGTGGGAGTCAGCTATTGTTAGCCGCACCACAGTTTCCTATAATTCCCAACAGTTGGAGCATTTCAGCGTTATTACAGTTGCCTCCAACTGGAAAATATTCACCCTTTGTGCTCATACCTGATGGACATGGATGCCTCAAGGTCTGAAAGTTGTAATTCCTCAACTTTCTGCCAAATTTGTCAATTCTAAATGAAACAAAAGATTTTCCTTTTGCCCGCACATTCAGCCTATGTTGTTGGAATTGGCGCAGATGGGCCTGGGAGTGTTGGCCATAGATAACATTGGGCATTCCATCACAGTTCAAGAGATAGGGTCGTTTGCATCTAAAAACGCGTTTTATAATGAAAACCTGAGATATACCTCAGAACCATTTTATCCTTTTCCATGGTTCAGATCTGGAACCCATTCCTGTGTATGAGATCACACCAACATTCCTCGTTTGACCACTTCCATGATTCGCAGCACTCAGGAAGTTGAAAAAGAGCTGCGTTTACAATTTGAAAACTTTTATGCACCTGCAGAAGGCATGGAGGTGTATGTGGCCTCAGTAGTAAGAGTGGAAAACTATCCCTACCCCTTTTTTGATCCCAGACCTACCCTTATGGATTTCTTAAGCCAGAAGAAAATTTAGGTGAACTGGGAGCGTTTCCCACTTTGAATAAATCCCACTTTAGATACTTTCTCTTGACTGCTACCCTTACATCCTCTCTTAGGAAGTTCAGCACAATTATTGTAGTGGATACCGGTGCCGCAAACAATTTTATTGACCAAGATCTGGAGACTAACTAGAGTTGAGTTACTCACCAGGTGGTATGGCAAGAGGTGGGGCTTCTCAAGGTATCCCTACGCTGAATGTCATAGGGTTATGGACTACCAGGTAAGCACCTATCATCTGTCCGACCAGTTCCAAGCTATCAAGCGCCTCTTGTTCCCCATTATTTTGGAGGTTGAGTGGTGGAGAAAGTTTAATGTCCGCACTAATTTGAAAGAGAACACGCTATCCTTGTCTTTGGCAAATGGTCACCAGTTGATTGTTCCCTTGTCGGAGGATAACGTCCGGGACCATTACCTCATTGGCCCAATGTTCCCACCCCTTATCTTGCTCCTTTGCTGAAGACTCCCTCCTCCGTGGGATTTACCTTACCTTCCTGCTTGGAGGGTTTGGAATCCTCTTTTGACGCAGCATCCACCAACGCACTCCCTGAGCACTCTGAGCTTGATTTTGATTTCAAGCTCACTATGAATCTGGTGCGTATATCTTCCCCCATTTACCCCTTGACTGTCCGGGAGGAAGAGGCGTTGGATGTGTGGGTGAAGGAACAGTTGGCCAAAGGTGCGATTTTTCAGCGTACCTCCTCTGTGTGCTCCCCCTTCTATTTGTGGAAAAGTCTGATGGTACTTTACGCCCATTTGTGGACTACAAGAACCTTAACAATGTCACTGTACCAGACTTTCATCCCATCCCTTTGGATTCACAGATTGCACGTTATGTTGAAAAGGCGAAGGTCTTCTCCAAGCTGGATTGCCTCAATGCGTTTAATCAGATCTGGATAAATGAGGGCCAAGAGTGGTTAAACACCTTTCGCACCAAAAATATAATATTACAGTTTCAGGTCATGCCCTTCGGGATTAAGAATGCCCCTGCTATCTTTCAACGCTTTGCATAGATGCAGCGTTGGGGGACTTGTTAGGGGTAATCACGGTTGCCTACATGGATTTTATCCTGGTGTTTTACCCTGATCAGGAGTCCCATGCAATTTACCTTTAGCAAGTGGTGGAGCGGTTAAAGGCAGCCAGCCTTACGTTGAATATATCAAAGTGTGAGTTCTTCAAGTCCCAGGTCACGTTTCTGGGCGAAATCATGTTTGACCAGGGACACATGATAACTCCAGACAAGGAGAAGGCAATTTCTGAGTGGCCTACCCCCACCTCAGTCAAGGAATTGAGGAGCTTTTTGGGACGTGTACATTCCTCAAGAAGTTTATCCCCAATATATCTGAGGTGGCGGCTCACCTATACAAGGCTAGCGGTGCCCAGGTGCTTCAGTGGTCCCCCATTTTAGAAAATGCTTTTCAGGCAGTGAAGTGCACCTTGTTGTCCACGACTGTTCTTCGCCATGTCGACCCTTCAAAGGAGTTCGTTGTGTCTACTGATGCCTCCAACTTCGCCATTGCATCCGCCTTGTTACAAGTAGGTGAACATGGGATAGAGCATCCGGTGGGATACTTTCTGGGAAAATGTCTTTGCCAGAGTTGAATTACACCATTTACGACAAGGAATTACTAACTGTGGTGGAGGTGTTGACATATTAGCGTCTCCACTTACATGGCTCTACCCACCCATTCCACATATGTACAGACCACCGTGCCTTGCTGTACTACCGCATCCCTCATGTCCTAACCCCATGGCAGACCTGGTGGCTTGAGCCCCTTGCCCAATTTGCCCTTTTGCATTAATTCACCAAGGGAAAGGATTGCAGTTTGGCGGATGCTTTGAGTCGCAACCATGCTTTAGCTCCTGATCCAAAGAAGGTAGAGGTTCACAACACCTAGGTGATGATTCCTTAAAGTCAAATTATGTCTCAACTTCCCTTTCCCCTGGTCAACGGGCCAACGCTTGCACCTCTGGAAAATGTGGAGGAATATGGTATGTTCAGAAAGGTTATCCTTTCTCAGCTGCTGTCAGCCAAATATACTCTGGTACTTGCCAAGTGCGCTTTAGATCAAGAGGACCTATCCAGGTGGTATTACGTTAATATGAGATGGTGTGGTTTCAGGGGCGCCATTGGGTACCTGCTGGACCACTGCGCCTGTAAAACATTCAGTACCATCATGATGGAATCACCATTTGTCATCCTGGGAAAGCAAAGACATTGGAGTTTATACGGCTCAACTACAATAGGAAGGGCTTGTCTTCTCAGGTGGGACGGTATTGTAAAGAGTGTTTGATCTGCAATTAAATGAAATAAAATTGTCAACCTTTAGCGGGGCTATTGGTATCAGTCCAAAGGGCTGATGGGCCTGGACTTCCCTCTCAGTTGATTTCATAGCGGAACTACCTGTCTCTGATGGTTATGACGCCATCATGGTGGTGGTGGACCAATTTACAAAGTTCGCCCACTTTATTTATTGCAGAACTACAATAACTGCGGCTGAGATGGCTAGGTTTTTGTCACTCATGTGTTTTATTCACGGGGTTCCCCAGGAAATTATCAGCGACTGAGGCCCACAGTTTACCTCCATTTTTGGGAAGAGATTTGAACACTTTTCAAATTCGCCTCTGCCGTTCAACTTCCTATTACCCCAATCAGATGGGCAGACTTAACGAGTGAACCGAGTTTAGAACAGTTTCTGTGGTGTTACACCGCCGCAGATCATGCATTTATGATTTTCTCAAACTCCTATGGCCCAATTTAGCTACAACAATACATTTCACTCCACGATCAGTTGTTCCCCTTTTTTCGCCAGCCATGGCTTTAACCATGCCTATAACATGGAGCCCATCTTTGGATCTAAGGTTGTGCGGTGGTGGACTTTGCCAAGAAAATCAAGAAGGTCCGCCATTGGGTTTTCACAAGCTTGGAGGCGGCAATGCGAGTGTATAAGGAGAACACTGATGGTAAGCACCAAGTGGGTCCAGAGAGCAAGTAAGGGGATCTTGTGATGCTTGATGCTCATAACATCCCTATCAAGCAGCCATGCAGAAAAGCTGGGACCAAAGAGGATTGGCCCTTACCACGTAGTTAGAAAGGTGGCCATGCCTCATACCAGTTAGTTCTTCCTTCTTCAAGTAAGAACTTCTCTATCTTTCATGAGAGCAATTGACGTTGTCAAGGCCCCCACCAGAGACTCCTGATGCCTATCTCATGGATGGGGCGCCAGAGTGGGAAGTGGATGAAATAGTAGCCTCCCACCATGTTAAACAAAGACTTGAAAAGCCGGTACCTTGGAAAGGTTTTTTCGCTGCAGAGAACAGTTAGGTACCAGCACGTGACTGTGTGATTGCCTGAGATCTAATTAAAGCTTTGCATAATTGTTTCCCCCAGGCCGCTGGATTTCACCCAAACCAAATGTTGCTTCAATGAAGTTGGCCCTGGCCCACAAGAACTTTTCCCTAGCATAAGCCCCTGGGGGGGTTGAGCCCCATTAGGAGGAGATGGTAATGTCTGTCTAAATGACATAATAGTGGGCACCAACCCCAAGGATAAGGCTGGGTGGCAGGAGGCTCAGAAAGTGAAGCTTCAGGACCTTCCCAACCTCAAGCACACATTAGAAACGTTGGGTACATGCTAAATATGCCCAGTTTGATACTAATGAGGTGCATAACGTCCATCCTCTTGCATTGGCCCAGGCATTAAAACGGACGGTTTATTCAATTAACAATGACGGTTTGATTCAGTTGCTTGAGAAATGGGGGTTTAAAACCTGTTCCATTTACAAAATGATGCATTTGAATAGAATACAACTTAAATTGATTACTCAAGTGAAGTCAGTTTTGGTGTATTCTACTAATTTAGATGGAAGCGTTTTCCTATTTGGTGAACCGATGTTTAGGACCACTTCAGCAGAGCCCATTTTACCCGGATGATCTTAAAATTTGATTTTTGTGACCAACATTCATTGTTTTTCAAACTTTTCATATTAAAATTCCTATTTCTAGTACGCCGTTTCCATTATGTTATCCCAGATATTCTTGTGTGTGGACCCCTTTGAGGAGGTCTCACACATCAAAAACTATATTATATGTACTACTGTAGTCTATCCATCAGTGCGCCATTGGGCCGCCCAGGTACCCTCCAACCTAGAACGCCTAAACCTTACCACTCCATGCACCTCGTTGCTGTTATTTGGTTAAGCCTCTTAGGGATAACGCTTTCCTTTCCAAGTTACTTGAGCTCCTGCACCCTCTGCAGGTCTTTAGTAACTTTTGTAATTTGTCTAGTTTCCTGGCGTTAGGCCTGTGCACCGTGTACTTCCACGCTGAAAAAGGAGGGTTATAGACACTCTCCTTACAGTTCATGTGAAAGTGCTATCATGCTGATTACATGTATTGACATACAAAAATTATTTTAGGACAAGCTCAAAATATGTTTCCATCATACAGCTGATGGAAAAGACTCCTTAAGCAGGATGACAACTGGCCCTCTCAAATGCACTAAGTACTCCCATTTAAGCAGTCCATGTGCAAGTGCTATCATGCCAATTATGTGAATTGACATATGAAATTTGCCCTAAGGAGGGAAAAGGATTACGGTTCTCATTTATTTGTTCACAGTATTTAAAGACGTTTTCTTCAGGTTGATCCCAAACAATTTCTCAGTTTAATAATTAATATTGTTCCTAATTAGTGGGGACTAGTTGCCAAGGTTTAATGCAGTGATAATTGGCCCAACTGTGCGAGTGTAATAGGATCAAGCTTCCAATAAATTAATTGGATTGAATTAATATTGAGCTAATCAGCCCAAGCTGAGTATTTGCAGAGAAGTTCAGCTTAAATGTAAGAGTGTATTTGACCTGAGCTTTTAATAATATAATTAAATTCACATTGCGTAAATTGTCCTAAACCATATTATTGCAACAGGATTTAATTAGAGTATTAGCTCAAGCATTAGGAGGATAATTGACCCAATCTATTGGTTATCAAAGGGTTTATTTTTGAGTTAATCACCAGAATCTAACACCATTCATGTTTTTGCTTCACTGTAAAATTAGTCTGCAAAAGTGGCTAATGTTTTGCTCCTCTTATAATGAGTTCCCATAGACTTCTGTTTATGCCTAGTCACCCGTTTAGTACCCCCATACACAGTCATGATTGTTTCTTTGGCTTCGCTGTATATCCAATTGTTCTGTTGAGATGCTAATATACTAGATTTTGACAGTTGCATCTAAGAAGTTCATAACGGTTACTGTTTTTTATTATTTACCTTAACTGAACATTGTCATTTCGACAAGACAGAAAATTCTAGTATGTTATCCCAGTGAAAAAGTAATGTTGCACAATTAATTTCTTTAGGTGCTACTGTGGAAGAAGGTTCTTGCTTAGAAACCTGAACAAAAATAGAATGTTTTCATGGAAGATTTAAAATTGCAATAAAGCTCCAAGAATATTCTTGGGGGTTAAACTTTCCTAGATAAGCCTTATGTATCTCGTTGTCAGCTTCATCCGCCTCCATCTGGGTGCATTAACACTTTTTTAGTTCTTGTAATTTCTTTATAATTGCCTATGTCTTCTTGAATTAAAAAAAAAGCATCTCTTTCTTCTTCCCTCTCAATTTTTTGAAACAGTAACTTTTGGTTACTTTGGTCTCCTTCCATTTCAGAGAGGTAAATCTCACATAGAAATTAATAAAGACCTTAGTTACTTGTTCTATTTCTTCCTCCGCTTTTCTCACTCATTCATTTGAAAGCAGTAAGAATACCATGTGAAGCTTAATTCACCGTAATCTTAGTCATGCTTTCCAATTCTGTCCACAGCTTTTGAATCCTATTCTTGTATTAATTTGTGCTGATACTTTCTTCTGTACACTTTAAACTGAAAACTCAATTAACACTGTTTTAAAACCAAATGTAATGTTTTTCAGGTTTATTTAACTAAATCAATATGTGCGTTAAATAGTTTGTTGATATAAAATGAATGAATGGGTTGATAATATTATTAAGGCTATTATCCTAGTTGAGATCTTAACAATCAAATTAAGTATTTCCTCAATTCTAAACAGTGCTAACGCTCTTCCTTTCGATACTTAATGATAACTCTGGAAAACAAGAAATCCTTTACCTTTGGTTCTTTCACCTTAGTAGCTGAGAAACACTAGACAAGGAAAAATCAAACCTTCAACTCTAATCCCAAGGGTTAAAAATGATAAATAGATAATATGAAAATTTTCTCTTCACTCTAATCTCAATAGCGCACAATATAAATTGCAAAACTATTTAAATGTTATTCACATGATTTGAAAAGTACTATTTTCCTAAAAAACCAAGCGATTTATATAGGAAAAGCTGATGCCCAGCAATTTCGTTGATGCCCTAATAAAAATGACATTTATCGCCAAAAATTTTTGTCCTCAGGAGTTATCCAAAAACGATGATTAATTCTATTTTGTCTATTCAGATCCCAACTCTAAAAAGACCATGACTCCTCTTGAGTTGAGTATCTGAAGAACGTGTCATAATGCCTTCACTCAATCCCAGCGGAAATCCTTACTAAGCTAGCAACCCTCCTATGTAATGAGACCTTTTCCCACTAAAAGCAATTTACATTGGTATTAGGTTAACAGCAAGTTACTGCTAACTAAGGCTTTGTCAGCTCTCAGAAACCAATAAAAATACTTTTTATCAATTGGTGACAAAATCTGATTGACTCCTACAATATTTTTAAATTATTTTACATTAAATCAATAACTGAGATTTGATAGCCTACCAGGGTGATTCCTGATCAACTCTGGGTTGGTTTTTGATCAAACATGTTTGAAAACCAGCACAGGATAAAAAACTTGGCGAGGTATATTTGTCCCAATATTAACCCACCTTATTTAATTTTAAATCTAATTTTGAACCACTTTTGTAAACAGTGTCAGGAATCCTCCTTGATAGAACATCAGTATACCAGTGGAATTAAATCCTAATGAACTAATTAACATCCCATAAGGAACTAAACCAATTTTAATGACAAAATAAATGATAACTTCCATCCTCTATGGTTTTTCTAAATTAAATCACCAACAGCAGAAAAGCAGATAATATTTAGTCAAATTAGTTGGATGAACTGTGTATACAAAATAACCCAACTCTGACTCAACGATTAGCCTAAGCCATATCAGATGTGGAAGGAGTGCAGAAGATCTAAAAACCTTTGACTAGATGGCACACGTGAGATCAGAAAGAATGGGTGTGAGGGCATAAGCGGCATAGGGCAGAATATTGAAAAAAATATAGTTATTTTCATCAATAAAGCATGTAGTGTGCATCAGCCTGATGTACTGTGAAGTTGGAACTCATCATATTTGATCATCACTGGCGCACAGGAAAAGCCATTTTGTTAATAATTAATTTAAAGAGTAGTTGGGTTTAAACAAAAAGATCTTTGCTGCATTGGCTCATTAAAGGCCAACAGCAAACGTGAGTTCACCAATTTCATTATGGGCCTCCTCAGGGAAGTTGAAAAGGAAGTCTAATATGGAACGCTATTGACAAGCATCTCCATGGCAATATTAAGGGCTTGGCAGAGGGGAACATTGGTGGGTTCAGTGGTCACATTGACGTTGAGTTAAAATAGCTTATAAAGAGATGGAAGCTCTTACATTAGCAGGAGCAATACTGGGGATCAGTCTTTTGAGGGTAAATATTATAGTCATCAAAGTTGAATTTATATCATTTTACAGATCTTCATTGTATACTGGATTTAAAAGAATTAGATGAGTTTGAGACGGGTAAGCATAGGCTAGCAACAGGAGCATAGTGGCTAGATCAGGAGCGGTTAGACTTTAAAGAACCCTAGGGCAATATGACCAGGGCTTTTGTTAGTCCTAGGATGAGCTAAATGAGAAAACTGAACTTTTGAGATGGGTGTGGACATTTTCTTTTTAAGAGGAAAAATGTTTTGGGTGCAAATATTCCAAATGATGGATGAGTCAAACTTACACCAACTCAAATTTGATTATTGTCAGACAATTACCTGTTTAATCTTATAATGATAGTGTTTCAAATTTCAATAAGGATAAAATTGGCTTAAAAACCCTGGTCAATTCTTGGTGGAACCCCTCAAATGGGGTTATATTGCCAACCCACTCCTCAGTCAATTAACCTATAATTAAGAGCAAGGCTATGCCAAACATGTGGTGAAATCAGAGATCTGTTCCAAGGGTCCTTCCCATCCCATTTATAAGGAAAACAAAGCATCTACACTGCGACTACCACCTTTTATAGCCTCTGAGGGGGTCCCTCAAGGTGAAACTATTTTCCCACAAGGTAGTTGGCTCAAATATATCAAATTATTGCCTCACGGACTTGTCCTGCCTACTCTCAACCCTCCATTGGCAATTTCATTAAAAGAGCCAAGTTTTGAGAGCTCTGATAGGTCAAACATCCATATTTCCTGAATAGGCTTGAAGCCAAAAATGATTTGGATGCCTATTACACTTTAAGCCCCCAATGATTTCAAAAAACTAAGCAGCGGGATTGTAAGAGGGTTTGCTTTTAACCCTCTAGCCGCAACTAATAAAAACATATAGAAATATAGCTTTCTAGTACCCTTAGTGTTTCAATATTTTTTAATATAAGTGGTCAATTAACACCTACAAAATCAAAAATTTCACTAGAGAGTGTAACTTCTCTTGCGAATATTTGTTGGATTTTAGGTGCCAAATGCACCAGCGTTCAGTAATAAGCCTAAAATACAACAGTGGTTCTCACTACAGGGGGTAGTACACCACAAAAACACTTCAATTAAAATGGAGGGTGTTGGGGTAATTAACCCTCATAACCTCCATGTTTCCTTCAACCTTGGCCAGTTCCTTGAACAGCAACTAGCCAGCGCTTTATCACGACTTAAAAAAACTCGAACAGCGCCCTTTTTAAAGCTTTTATTAGACAAGTTCACCACCTGGTGAGGTTAGCATTGCTTCGTTCTTATACGTCTATGAAGCAGCCATAGAAGGGGTGACTGACTATCGGAAGGTCAAGCACATCCTTCCTCATTTAAGTCGACTTCCCCAAGAAAAATGGTCCCTCATATTGGCACTCTAAGCACCTGAGCCGGGGTTAAAGAAGCTCTTATAGCTGTATTTGGCTCCAAGCATAGTCTAACCAGGGAAAAACATTCCTTTATGCGCCTGATTATGAAGGTGAACAGATCACTGCCTTTTCTAAATAATTTTACCTAGCTTCCTAGAGGATGTCAACATCTAACATGCTAAACCTGGATTATGCCATCGCTGCCATGTTATCTGGTTTATTTTCAAACCTTCTCTGGCTAGGCATATCATTTCTATGAAGCGCAATTTCATAAAATGTCTGAAACATAAAAAAGGCTTCATTAAATGTTGCTGATTTTCATACCTCTGTGACCACTAATGAAGCTGTGATAAAACCCCACGCTTTAACCATTTAGGAATTTCACCTGTAGGGCAGTGAAAGATGGCTCCACGACCTTCACTGGGCCCATATGCCTTTCTAAGCTGTGAAACAAGCTCCTTCAGTGCAACTCAAAGCAAATATCACATTCTCCCATAGGTCCAAGAACTCAATGCAGCTAATACTATGCTTCCACCCTAGATCATTAAAGCCTCAGTGCCTTCACCCCAGCCAAGCTGGTAGTCTCACGCCCTAATGGTAAACCCCTGAAATAAAGAAGAGCTTACTGGAAAAACCTATGGACAGAGCTTAGCTACTCAACCTCATGTCCCTGACTCCCCTACCTCTATCGCTTCATTACCAATTGGTGATATATCTCTGAGGACAAATAAGAAGAGGTTTATGAGGATGTTGGTTAGTACGCTTTAGGGTGTCCCAAGGATATTGACACCGCCAGAGATAATGATCATCTCCTAACTGGATTGATTAAACATCTCCATCAGGTTCACACCTTGAAGTCCATCTTGAAGAGTTATCAAGAGACTGCTCGCAAATTAACTTCCACTTTCCAGATCAAGGAGGTCTTATTCTGTCTCATATGCTTGGAGGAACACTCACCAAGGTGGAAGTGGTTATTTAAAAAACAAAGGATTGTCATCCTGGATACCGGCTACCCAGTGAACTTAATCTTTTCAAACTGATCAAAAAGATCAAGCTTTCGCCTGACTTGGAGTATAATCAAGGGTTTGAACTTTGGGGCCAAACAACACTTGAGCCATTGGGGTGTGCTCTTCCCTTCCCTTTTGAATTTGAATCTCATCTTTTTGGTCCCAGCTGTGGCCTTAAACAACCATGCTTATTATATGCTGATAAGTACCCAGTTTATAATTGAGTACAAGGGTATAATCAACGTGAAGCAAAGTTTCCTCTCATTACTCAACTAAAAAGTACCTTTAGTTTTATCTAATAAAACCCCAGCAATAACATGTAACTCTTGCGTGTTTAAATAATCCTTTTCCTCATTTACTTTGCATTATACCACTTCTGGGCGCAATACCAAGTAATTACCGATTCAGTGGATGCTAATTATTAAATCCCATTCTATGATGCAGAAAAGATATTTGTTAAGCCTTGTGTACAATGAGTGGTTGACACAAAGAACACTTTTATAATACCACACCACTGTTCTCTGCATATGTAAGAAGAGTGTCTATACCTCTCCTGTTTCCATCGTGGTGATTCTCAGTGCACAGAGACAACGCATGGAAACTAGCCATTAGTACCAAGGTTATTAGAGCCCAGCAGGGGGTGCTGGAGCGATAATAACATAAGGGAAGAAGAGCGGTCATGATAGCAAATCATGGGCCAAAAACCACGCCGTGCACCAAGGGAAAGGGTTAAACTTCCCAGGTTGGAAGGAACCTGGGAGACCCAAAGGTGCACAAGATAAAAATTTAATTGAATTTTGAATGAGGTTGTTAATGTAGCGTGAGACCTCCTCAAAGAGGTTCTCACAAAGTAGTGTTCAGAATTTCATAAGATTGTAAAATAACGTAAATGGGGAACAGGTTTATTTATGAAGTTAACCAAGAAGGAATGTTGTTTGGGGAAAACTTATTTAAGCTCAAATGGGGGGATAGGGGTTATGCCGCAGTGGGCCAAGCACTGACTCACCAATAGGGCAACACTGCAATCTGAGTTAGTTTAATAGACCAAAAATGACTTCACTTGAGTCAGCAATTGAAGTTGGATTTGACCCGAGCGCATTATTTCATAATTGGAACAGGTTTTAAAACTTTATTCCTCAACAAACCGAATTGAACTGTCTTCATTTATCCAGTAGATGGTTCGTTTTAACTCCTGGTTCAACGTCAGGGGCTGGGCGTTTGGCACACCACTAGTCCCAACCTGGGCATATTTGCCCATACCCAGCGTTGGTCTAGGGTATGCTTCAGGTCAGGGATGCCCTGTAATTTCACCTTCTGGGCCTCCTGGCGCCCAGTAATTATCCTTGGGGTTGGTCCCCACTATGATGTCATGTGACCATAACATTACCCTCTCCTCTGATGGGGCTCACCCCCTCCAGGGGCTTGCGCAAGGGAAAAGCTGTTGTGGGCAGGGGCCAACTTCATGGCGGCAATGGTCAGTTTGGGTTGAGATTTGGCAGCCTTGGGGAAACGCTCATGGAAGGCTTCAAACAGATCTTGGGCATGCATACAGTTGCATGCTAAAACCCAACTGTTCTCTGCACTGTCAAAGCCCTTCCAGGATACCATGTACTCCAGTCTTCTTTTAAAGCGGTGGGAGGCTACTATTTCTTCCACTTTTAACTCTGGTGCCTTATCCACGAGATAGGCATCAGGAGTCTCTGGTGGGGGCCATTGAACAACGTCAGTTTGCTCTCATAAATCACCGTGAAGATCTGAAATGAAGGGGGAAGATCTAACTAGTATGAGTTCTGGCCCACCTTTCTAACAATGCGTTAGGGGCCAATCTTCTTTGGTCCTAGCTTCTTGCATGGTACCTTGATAGAAATGTTATGAGCATCAAACATCACGAGATCCCCTTCCTTGTACACAGGACCCGCTCAGCACTTCCCATCAGCATTCTCCTTATACACTCGCATAGCCGCCTCCAAGATTGTGGAAACCCCCTGGTGGACTTTCTTGATTGTCTTGGAAAAGTCCACCACCGCTTCAACCTTAGAACCACATCTGGGCTCCATGTTTAAGGCGGGGTTAAAGCCATGGCTGGCGAAAAAAGGGGAACAACTGATCGTGGAGTGAAATGTATTGTTGTAGCTAAACTGGGCCCTGGGAAGGTGAGAAACCCAATCAGACTGATCTGCAGCAGTGTAACACCGCAGAAAAAGTTCCAAGCACTGGTTTACTCGGTCAGTCTGCCCATCTGATTGGGGATGATAGGCAGTTAAACGTCAAGGGCAAATCTGAAGAGTCTTACACAAATTCTTTCCAAAAGGAACGGAGGTAAACTGAGGGCCCCAGTCGCTGATAATTTCTTGGGAAACCCTGAAGTGCAAACACATGGGTGACGAAGAGCCTAGCCATCACAGCTACGGTTATAGTAGTTCTGCAAGGAATAAAGTGGGCGAACTTAGTGAATCTGTCCATCACCATCATGATGGCATCATAACCAACAGAGGCAGGTAATTCCACAATAAAACCAACTGAAAGGGAACACCAAGGCCCATCAGCCTTTTGGACTGATACCAATAGCCCCGCTAAAGGTTGACAATTTGATTTCATTTAATTGCAGATCAAACACTCTTTATAATACCGTCCCACCTGAGAAGACAAGCCCTTCCAATTGTAGTTGAGCCGTATAAACTCCAATGTCTTTGCTTTCCCAGGATGACAAATGGTGATTCCATCATGATGGTCCTGAATGTTTTACAGGCGCAGTGGTCCAGCAGGTACCCAATGGCGCCCCTGAAACCACACCATCTCATATTAACGTAATACCACCTGGATAGGTCCTCTTGATCTAAAGCGCACTTGGCAAGTACCAGAGTATATTTGGCTGACAGCAGCTGAGAAAGGATAACCTTTCTGAACATACCATATTCCTCCACATTTTCCAGAGGTGCAAGCGTTGGCCCGTTGACCAGGGGAAAGGGAAGTTGAGACATAATTTGACTTTAAGGAATCATCACCTAGGTGTTGTGAACCTCTACCTTCTTTGGATCAGGAGCTAAAGCATGGTTGCGACTCAAAGCATCCGCCAAACTGCAATCCTTTCCCTTGGTGAATTAATGCAAAAGGGCAAATTGGGCAAGGGGCTCAAGCCACCAGGTCTGCCATGGGGTTAGGACATGAGGGGTGCGGTAGTACAGCAAGGCACGGTGGTCTGTACATATGTGGAATGGGTGGATAGAGCCATGTAAGTGGAGATGCTAATATGTCAGCACCTCCACCACTGTTAGTAATTCCTTGTCGTAAATGGTGTAATTCAACTCCGGCAAAGACATTTTCCTAGAAAAATATCCCACCGGATGCTCTATCCCATCTTCACCTACTTGTAACAAGGCGGATGCAATGGCGAAGTTGGAGGCATCAGTAGACACAACGAACTCCTTTGAAGGGTCGACATGGCGAAGAAAAGTCGTGGACAACAAGGTGCACTTCACTGCTTGAAAAGCATTTTCTAAAATGGGGGACCACTGAAGCACCTGGGCACCGCTAGCCTTGTATAGGTGAGCCGCCACCTCAGATATATTGGGAGTAAACTTCTTGAGGAACGTACACGTCCCAAAAAGCTTCTCAATTCCTTGACTGAAGTGTGGCAGGCCACTCGCAAATCACCTTCTCCTTGTCTGGAGTTATCATGTGTCCTTGGTCAAACACGACGTTGCCCAGAAAAGTGACCTGGGACTTGATAAACTCAAACTTGCTTATCTTCAGTGTAAGGCTGGCTGTCTTTAACCTCTACACCACTTGTGAAAGGTGTACTTCATGGGACTCATGGTCTGGAGAAAACACCAGAATGTCGTCCATGTAGGCAACCATGCATACCCCTAACAAGTCTTCTAACGCTGCAAAAATGCGGCGTTGAAAGATAGCAGGGGCATTCTTGAGCCCAAAAGGCATGACCCAACACTGGAAGATCCATTTTTCTGGGATGGAATGCTGTCAACCACTCTTGTCCCTTTTTAATCAGGATCTGATTGAACGCATTGGTGCAATCCAGGTTGGAGAAGACCTTCGCCTTCTCCACATAGCGTGCAATCTGTGAATTCAAAGGGATGGGATGGAGTTATAATATAGTAACGTTATTCAGGTTCCCATAGTCTATGCAGGGATGTAGAGTACTATCAGACTTTTCAACGAAGAGAAATGAGGAGCAAACAAGGGAGGTATGCTGAAAAATCGCACCTTTAGCGAACTGATACTTCACCCAAATATCCAACGCCTCTTCCTCCCGCACAGTCAATGGTTAAATGGGGAAGATATACGCACCAGATCCACAGTGAGTTTGAAGTCACAATCAAATTCAGAGTGCTCAGGAAGTGTGTTTACAGATACTGCATCAAAAGAAGATTCCAACCTAACAAACATGACGGTAGGGGAACCTCCACAGAGGTCTTCAGCAAAGGGGCAAGTTTAAAAGTGGGAATATTGGGCCAATGCCGTAATTTGCCCTGGGCGTTATCCTCCGATAAAGGAACAATCAAGATGTGACCATAAGACATAGACAAGGAGAGAGTGTTTTCTTTCAAATAATTCCAGATATCAAACTTTATCCACCACTCAGCACCCAAAATAATGGGGAACAAGAGGTACTTGATAGCTTTAAAATAGTCAGACAGAATTTAAGCGCCCACCTGATAGTCCACTGTCCCAACGACCTTCAGAGTGGGAATAAATTGTGACGCCCCTCCCCTAAACATACCACCTGGAAAGTAACTCAGCCCAAGGTAGTCAGCAAGGCTATGGTCCATAAAGTTTTTAGTGGCGCCAGTATCCACCAGAATAGTGGTGCTGAATTTCCCAAGAGAGGATGTAAGGGTAGCAGTCAAGAGAAAGTATCCATAATGGCTTTATTCAAAGCATAAAATGACAACACCCCACCAGAAAATTCTTCCTCTGGCTCAAGCAAGCCATCAGGGTATGCTTTTGAAATCATAGAATGGGGAGTGATAGTTGGCCACTCTCACTACTGAGGCTATATCCTACCACACCTTCTGCAGGTGCATATGCATTATTATATTTCAAACAAAGTTCTTTTACCAATTCCTGAGTGCCTCAGATCATAATAGGAGTCAAACGTGGATTCTCAGGGGTAATCTGATATACCTGAATAGGGTCCTCATCCAGGCCAAAAGAATTAATAAATGGTTCTGAGGTAGATATAAGGTTTTCATAAAAAAGCGCGTTTTAAGACGCGAATGACCTTATCCCTAGAACAGCAACAGAATGGCCAATGTTATCTAAAGCCAACACCTCAGGCCCATATGCGCCAATTCTGCCAGCATTGTCTGAAAGTGCAGGTGAAGTAAAAATCAGTTGTTTAAATTGAAATCAATAAATTTAGCGGAAAGTTGGGGAATCACGACTTTCTGATCTTGAAGCATCCGTGTCCACCAGGTATGAGCATGAAGGGTGGATACTTTCCAGTCAGAGGCAACCATAATAACGCCAAGTTGCTCCAACCTTTGGGAAAAAGAGGAAATAGTGGTGCGGCTAATGACAGCCAAAGCCCACAGCCAGCACCTACTGTTTCCATTTCAGGAATGTTCCACATGAAAAAAGTTCTTGCACATAGGTTTAGGGGGTTGGTCAACTAATTTAAGGAGAATGTCTATAACTCTCCTGTTTCCAAAGTTGAGGTTCTTTGTGCACATAGACAACGCATTGAAACTAGCCATTAGTACCAATGTTATTAGAGCCCAGAAGAGGGTGTTAAAGTGATAATAACATAATGGATGAAATGTGGTCATGATAATAAACCATAGACAAAAAATGACGCGGTGCACCAAGGGGAAAGGGTTAAACTTCCCAGGCTGGAGGGAACCTGGGCGACCCAATGGTGCACGAGATGAAAAACTTAATTGGATTTTATGAGAGTGTTAACGTAGTGAAAGACCTCCTCGGAGAGGCACATGCACAGGTTTGCTAAAGATAACTAAATTAATAAACAGAAAAAAATGGGGAAATTGTTTATTGCAGAAGTTAACCAACAAGTAATGTTGGTCAGGGAAAAAATATTTTAACTCGGATGAATGAATAAAGGGTTTGCTGCAGTGGGCCTAAGCACTGACCCGCCAATAGGGCAACATACTATCCAAATTAGTTGAATATGCCGCAACTAACTTCACTTGAGTGAATGATTAAAGTTGGATTTGACCCAAACGTGTTGTTTTGTAAATTGAACAGGTTTTTGAAACCCCGTTCCTTGATGAACCAAATGGAACCATCCAAATTAATTCAGTGGACCGTCCATTTTAATGCTTGGACTAACGTAAAGGGCTGGGCATTTGGCACCCCACTAGTACCAACCTGGGCATATTTGCCCATACCCAGCGTTGGTCTAGGGTATGCTTCAGGTCTGGGAGGCCCTGTAATTTTACCTTCTGGGCCTCCTGGCGCCCAGCCTTATCCTTGGGGTTGGTCTCCACTATGATGTCATGGGACCATGACAGCATACTATAAGTTTGAGATCGATAGCCCCTTGGAGCTCAGGGTATTTCCTGGGATATTAGACCCAGCCTAACAGAGGCATATTACTTTTCTGTTGGGAAATCTCACCAGCATGGACATGGTTATAAGAAAACACCAGGATATTGGCTGAGGCTTTCTACTTCCAGTAGGGGAATTTGAACATATCCACTCCATTTGATCTATGGCGAATTTTGGGCTTGCTTATGGATAACCTGGTATGTACCTTACCCAACGTCCTAATCTCTGATGAGCTGACCCCATATGAGCTAGAAAAACTCCATACTTTACTAGAAGAATATTGAGACATATTCTCGAAGCCAAATAAGGATTATGGACATATGAAGGACTGTAGTTACGCCATCAATGTGGGCGGTGCCCATCCTATTAAGTCCAAACCTTATTGCAAGTTTAAGGTGGAAGAACAGCTGATGAGGACGGGGCTTTAGCTTTACTAGATGAGGGTTACTAGTTCCATCACAAAGTCCTTGGTCTTCCCCCTTTTGCTAATAAAAAGGGTCATCAGTAGTCATTGACTATCATTAATTAAATAACCATACAGTAAAGAATAGCTATTCTATCCACCGCCTTGATGATTCCCTGGCACAACTATGCAGCTCTAAATTCTTTTCCATAATGGACTTGACTAGTAGATTGGAAAATGGACTTCTTTTTCAAAGATAAGGAGATAATCACTCTTATTTTGCAGTGAACGTCTTTTCCAACCCACCCAATTACCTCAAGAGTTGTGCAACGCACCTGCAACTTTCCATCATGCTATGGATCACATCTTGCAGAATCTAAAATTAAGTTGTGTCATTATCTACCTTGAAGACATTACGATATTATCCAATACCTTCAATGAACATTATAAGCACCTGAAGGAGGCGTTTCAACGGTTCATAAGTCAAATATCTTTTTGAATTTTATGAAAGTACTTTTTTAACTTTTCTCTCTCGCTGCAATCACTTTTGCAACATTTATTTAATTCAAGTCTGGTAAAAAGTTTGATAATCTCACCAAGGAGATTAGTTGATGCCCATGTCAGGGAGCAGTTGGGCAAGTAAGGTCAAGGGCACAGGTGTTGGCCCCTCGTCATCCAAAGTTTGCAAATGCCCCAGTAAATCTGGAGGAATAGATAAACTTAACAAAAAAACTGGTGGTAACCATTTCCCCAGAAATTTTAGCTTGGCAAGCGCGATGCGACCAGTACATCAATACGCCGCACTCTCAACCACTCTTGTTGGTGGAACATGGAGTAAAGGTATTCCTAGTTATTCAGCAGATGGCGCTTTGGGAAAAGTTTTGTGGGGATGTACACATTCATTTCCTAAACGTGGTGTACGTTGCACCTCATTCCATGCCACATGGTTGGCTGGATCTTGGTTTTGAGAGAAAGGAAGCGGCGGATGAAGCTGCAATGGTGCGCGTTGTAGTAGACCTCCTGGATGGTCAGTGGGTCGTTGAAACTAAGCACACCTGATGGAATAAATCAAATCAAATTTTTATCACTTTCAACTTTCTGCCCACTACAGTCAAATGCACCGTACTAGAACAACACCTGAAGGATGGGCTCGCCATATATGGCGAAACATAATCCTTTGAAATGCAACGCTTTATGCTGATGCCATACCTGTGCACCAGCAAAGTAATTGCAGTCCTAACCCCATACGAGGGGATAGCAAAGGATCTAACCCAAATCCCCCATACTGCTTTTTTCAACTTTGAGGGGCATGCCACCCACCCTTCCAGGATCACCGTAAACAGCGCACCTCCCATCTGCGCCTTCTGTAGCGCTTTTGGCCACAAGGCCCACACCTGCCCCGCTAAGGAGGGCATCACATATCAAGAGCATCCCTCAGATTCAATGGGCGGAGGTGAAACCCACTATGAACTGACTGCCAATACAAAGGCAGCCTTCCAGTGGGGAGCGCAGGGATGCTACTTACTAGTGAAGCCAATATCCCCTCAAGAGTGGAAAAAGGCCAAACAGGCTCACAAGGAGGCGGCCAAGGGGGCGGCCAAGACCACTTCCGCTATCCCGCCCTCCCAGCTCCAGGAGGACATTGAGACTTTTGTGGCAGAAGCAGCTCGCAAATCACTTGACCAATCATATTGGGACGCCCAAGCTGAAATCCCGATGGGCAAGTCAGTTTCACCTGACCAATGTGCCCAAGCTTCGGTTGGAAACAAAGTGGTCTCCAACTTTCCTGCTGACATTTCACTTCCAAGTGATGGTGCACCACAAATGCACGCACCACAAAAATCTCTTCCTGCAGTGGGAAAAAGTGAAGGCAAAAGCCAATGTGAACCCAACTGTTAAGGCAACCCATTCTTCTGACTGCATCACTGCACATACCCAAGGCGCCAACAAGCGCCGTGAAGATCAGGAGGATGCAGAAGGGCACGGGTGCCCTTCCCCTCGCATCTAAGGTGCAATGGGGGAGCCTTTACTTTAGGGACGTTGAACATCACTTAACTCAAGGCCTTGCCATACTGGGCTAGGAAACTAAGTTTTTTTACAACAAAAGTTACTCATGGTTATCCTGGACATTTAGGAGACCCACTGTCCACGTGGTTCTGAGGAAACATGGAAAACCATGCTCCTCCCTTCTTTCTCCTTCTGGTCTGAGCACTGTGGGGTGCTTGTTCAAAAGAAAAATAATTTAAAATCTTTATCATCTGACTCCTTCCTTAGTGGCTGCATCCTCATAGTCACTTTTTTGTGGGCCGACGAAGTGCATACTATCATCTACATTTATGCCCTGACCTATGCACGAGAACGTCAGGAATTTTTCTCATTGGTCAATTCCATTCCATTGCCCCCTGACCCTTTCATCGTTGGTGACATGAACAGTTGGTTGAACCCATCCACTGACTGTTGGCCTTTCTCACCTTTGCCACCACAGGGAAATGTTGAACTCTGCACCCTCAAGTCCACCCTAGGGTTGGTCAATACCTTGCCGCGTCATGCTCCGCTTCTTGAAAGCATGTCATGACCCCACATCCATAACGGCCAGTTAGGGTCCATGTCCCGCATCAACCTTATCCTCATGCCATTGATCTTTTGTACCCAAATTCCCCATTTCACCATGACGAAGATAGATTTCTCCAACCACAGGTGGTTTTGATATCCTTCCATTTATCCAACACAGCTGCTCAGGCTCCAAGCTGATGCAAACTTTGCTCAGCCAAAATCACGTCGCTGAGATTTTCCTCATGGGTGGAATCCTCGACCATGCTCCAGAGTTTATTGCACTGTTTTGCTGATCCATTATCCACCTGGTCTGCCTTCAAAGAGGACACAATCCACCAGGCTCGCCACCTTTCCTCCCGCTGCTCACGATCTGCCTTGGCGGTCATCTCATGCGCTCTGGCAGAGTCAGTCCACCTGGAGTTCAATGTCCCCGCCATGGGCTACAGCCCTGCTTGGGGTCACAAGTGGGTGAAAATAGCTGCCCACCTTAACGCTCTTGAGAGATAACACAAGCATCAGATTTGTGTTCAGTACAGAGCTAAAAACATCACAGCGGGCGACACATGCTCCGTTTACTTTTTTGAAAATTCTTTGCACCACGCCAGAGCTTGGCCTGCAAACAGGTGCGAAGGCCAGACAATTCTTTAGAGGATATGCCAGCTGAAGTGGGTGATCGAGATACAAAACCATTACTCGAATTGTACCAATATGAACCAATCCCGCTGGCCAAAATGGCAAATTTTCTCAATAGTGCACACATCCACACTGTTTCCCATTTCCTGGAGTTGATAAATTTGATTACCCCAGACGAACTCTGGTCTGCCATCTGTGGTGCACCGTATAGGAAATGCCCAGGCCCTGATGGCATTCCTTATGAGTTCTATAAGAAGTATTTCAAGGATTTATCCCCATTGTTGCTTGCCTCTCTTAATCAGTACCTATTGGAAACGCGCCTCCTAACAGGAGGGCAAGAGGCCTTCACCATTACGCTAACCAAAAAAGGGGATAAGCTAGACTTAGCCAACTGGAGCCCCATTTCTCTGACCAACACTGATACTAAAATTTTTATTAAAATCATGGCTAACCGTCTAGGGATTGTTGCCTATTCTATCATCTCCCAGGAACAGTTCGGTTTCATACCCAGAAGGTCGATTTGGGACAACATACACACCGTGGCTAACGCCTGTCAGTCCACGGCCTCTGGTGCACTAGTATTTTTAGACTAAAAGAAGGCTTATAATAGAGTTAACTGGGATTACCTCAGGGCCTGCCTCCACCAATTCCGCCTACCCCCTCGCTTCATCAATTGGGTGATGCTGCTGACGGAATCCTCCACAATGGCTGTTCATGGCCCTGGCTTTCTCACGGAAGTAGTCCGCCCTCAAAGGGGCCTACGCCAAGGGGACCCTCTTAGCCCACTCTTATATAACTTCAGCTTTAACCCACTTCTTCAAAACGTGAATGCCCGCCTTACTGGTGTCCATGTGCAAGGCCAAGCCCTAGTCAAAATGTTGGCATTTGCTGATGGTTGCATGGTGGAGGTGTCCAATAACAAAGATGCACGCGCTCTTGAAGCTCTTATCCAGGTTTACTCCAGGGTAAGTAATGATGAACTCAATGCCTCCAAAAACAAAATCATTCTCCTTGGTCGGTATCAAGCCTTCTGGGCCTCAGCGCCCTTTTTCCAATCCGCCTCATCAGCTAGCGCACGCGCTGGCTTACCCTGCCCACCCCACACCGCCCCACTTTTGCTCCACTTTGTGCCAAGCCCCACCGTTGGGCCAGTCCGCCATTTGGGGGTGTGGTTGGAGGCAGGAGGGTATTCCTCAGCAGTGATGGAAAGCCATATTCTGGACAACGTGACAAAGCGCATCGCCTCCCTCAGAGCCCACCCTACTGCCCTTACTGGCAGGGCTGTACTAGCCAACTCTATGCTCCTCTCCAAAGTTTGGTTTGGGGCCCACGCCATCGCTTTCTCCCCAAGTTTCTCCAGATCACTGTATGTCCTTCTGCAAGGGTGGCTTTGGTTGGGCCTCCCACTGCCAGTGTGACTGGAGGTCATGTTTGGCCCTCGCCATAGTGGAGGTATGGGCCTGCTCAACTTTGAGGCCCAGGCTGCCAAAATCCTTGGCACCTAGATCGCTGCCGTTAACAACCCTACAGTTTCAGCTCAATACTGGTCTCGCGCAGCCCGCTCCAACATCTCCGCGCCCTGGGCCTCACCAATCAATCCCACCCACACTCTCTGTTTAAATATCTGGCTTCCCATCCTTCGGCAGCAGGTCCACATGGGACAACACCACACTTCAAATGGATCCTCCTCTCCATGCGGAGCTCTGAGTGGAGGATTCATATTTGTGGTCACACAGCCCAGAGGGGGCGCCCCTCTCCTCAGTTCATCCAGGAGGTACAGGGACTACCCATTATGAATGTATTGATACCCACGAGGCCCCATACCTAGTCCAGGGTGAATTACCTGGACATGATGGACATCCCCTATCCCCTTGATACCCAGAAAGCCATTTGGAAGTATTCCCACCACCCTCTTCTACAGCCTATAATCCATTCCCATGTGTGGCGCTGCTCGAGAAATGTGTACCAAACCGCCGAACGCTCTAACGCTTTACACTCATCCAGTGTTGTGTGTGGCCAGTACAATACGCTGTTTCACCGCCTAGAAGTGTCCTACCTCTAAAGTGATATGGCGCGAAGTTCAACGTCTGCTTGGCCAGGATCAGGCACAGCCCTTCTGTTTGTCTAGGGACATGTTTGCCTTATCAATGGCTCCCCTCTTCCACCCTCCCTTCGTGCTTTGGTGGTTGCAATCACCATGTGGACTATCCACACGATTGTCTTGGATGCCATATCAGGCTCCACCCCCACCCTCCAAGAAGCTGTCCGCCAGTTCTGGTCGCACTTAGTGGACCACTTTCAAGCGTGATTGTTTGGATACCTCCCGCCACGTCGCTGCCAGTTGATCTCATCCTGGTTCCCAGTTTGGTTCATCAACTCAGACCCCTTCCTACACACATGCTTAATAGTAGCGCCTGCCCATATACACGTGACCCCCCCTCCCAGTAGTGGCGTTCCCGCTGGCAACAGGAGACAGCATTAGCTTCTCTGGGGTGCCCCCTATTACATGTGGTTCGTTTTCTTAGGTCTCTTATTAGAAGTGTCCATCCTCAGGTCGGCCTTCCCCACAATAAATTGAAATATAAAAGTAGCTTTTGAAACTTTATTATTCATCAGGGGAAGGCTGACCATGAGATGGGAACAACCAAAATGTTATAATAATCAGGCATCAATATGCGCAAGGGGTTTAGGACCATCTAGTACTAAAAAAATATGCGCAAGGGGACCCCTGTGAACCTAATTATGTCTCCTGTTGCCAGCGGAAACGCCAAATTAAGGAAGAGGGGTATGGTGAGTAGAGGCCTACACTACTATTGAACAAGTATGAAGGAAAGCTAGAAGTGATGAATCGAACTGGAAACCAGGATGAGACCAACTGTCTTTTATAGGATGGTAGATAATTAGATAACCATGCTTGAAAGTGGTACATAAGGTTGACTGGAATCGGCGTACAGCTTACTGGAGGGTGGGAGTATTGCCTGAAATGGCATCCAAGACATCCCTGTGGATAGTTCACATTGCAATTTCTACCACTAAGGCTTGGAGGGAAGGTTGTATAGGGAAATTCATGGATAGGGCGAAGATGTTCTTAAATAGGCTTAAGGGTTATTTTTGCTCCTGGCAAAAGAGACGTTGAACCTCATGCCAGATTGCTTTCAACGGAGGGCACTCTTCCAGGTGGTGGACATAAGTCCAATAATTCACACATAACACATGAGGTTTGTGATGCAATAGACTTTAAAACAGTATAATATACCTGTTTCAAGCAGCGCCACACATGGAGACGAACATGTGACTGCAAAATAGGGTAATGGGCGTACTTCCAGATGACTTTCTGGGTTTCTAGGGAGTGGGTGATATCCGACAGGTCCAGATAATTTAATCTGGCCATGATAGGGGCCTTATTGGTATTAAAATGTTCATAATGGCTTGCCCTGTTCCTGTGTGAAGCGTGGCTTAGGGCGACCCCTCTGGGCGGTGTGGCCACTGATGCAAAGTTTACTCACTGCTCCACATGAAGAAGAATATTCGTTTGAAGTGGGGTGACGTCCCATTCAGGCCCACAGAAGAGGGATGTGAGGCAAGAGTATTAAAGAAAATGGGGGTGAGTAGGATTGCTGAAGCTTGGGCGTTGGAAAAAAGGAACATGACACGCGTGACCAGTGTTGGGCTTGGAGTGTGGAGTAGGTGCCTGCAGCGATCCAGGTGCCAGGTATTTTGCGGCATGGGCCCTGAAAATGAGCAGTCACATACCAACAAATCATTGTGTGATAAACAAGACATACATGCGCACTGGTGGTGGGAGGCCTAACCAAAGCCAATCTTGCATGAGGGCTTATATCGAGGTACAGAAAGATGGAAAAAGGTGATAGACTGGGCCACAAACCAAACTTTATATAGGAGCATAGAGTAGGCCAGCACAACTCTGGCTGGGAGTAAGTTTGGTGGGCTCTGAGGGAAGCAATGCGTTTTGTGACATTGTCCAGGATATGGTGCTCCATCACAAAAACGTGATACCTCCTTCCTCCAGCCATACACCCAAATGTTATACCAGACCAGCAGTGGGTCTTGGCATGAAAGTGAGCACAAGCGGGGTAATATGCCGTGAGCGCAGTAAGCGAGCCCATGAGCTAGCTGCTGAAGCAGATAGGAAATGGGGTGCTGGTGACCAATGAGCTTGGAACCAACCAAGGAGAATTTTAGGTTTTAGAGGCGATAAATGCAGCACTACTTACCCTAAAGTAAACCTAGATAGTAAACTTAAGCATGCATGCATCTTGGTTGTTAGACACCTCAACCACACAATCTTCAGCAAATGCCAAAATATTAACTGGTTCTTGGCCTTGCACATGGACACCAGTAAGGCGGGTATTCACATAGCATAAAAGTGGGCCGAGGCTGAAGTTATATAAGAGTGGGCTCAAAGGGTCTCCTTGGCAAGGGCACCTTTGAGGGCGAACTACGTCAGTGAGGAAGCCAGGGTCACACAGCCATTGTGACGGATCCATAATCAACATCACCCAATATAAGTAATGATGGTGGAGATGGAACTTGTAGAGGCAGGCTTTGAGGTAATTTCAGTTGACTCTATCAAAAGCCTTCTGCTGGTCTAAAAAAAGTGTCACAGTAGCCAAGGATTGGCAGACGTTGACTACAATATGTATGTTGTCCTATATAGACCTCTTGGGGATGAAACCAAATTTCTGAGAGGAAATGTTATTAAAGGCAACTTCTAGGCTGTTGGCCATGATTTTAGTAAATAATCTACTATCTGTACATTAAGTGAAATATGTGGCCAGTTGGCCAAGTTCAGTTTATCTTCTTTTTTACAGCGCTGTTATTAGAGCATCTTGGCCCCCAAGAAGGAGGAACATTTTTATAAAACACTGACTCATTGAGGCATACAAAGAGGAGAAATAATTAAAATGAATCTTATAGAACTCATGAGGAGTCCCATTTGAACTGGTCTTTCCTGTGTGGTGCACCACAAATGGCATACCAGAGTTCATCATGAAAAATTAATTTCATCAAAACCGGATAACGGAAACAGTGTGAATATGTGCGCTTTCAAGAAAATTTATTAATTTTGGTCAGTTTGATTGAATTGGATTGATACAATTTGAAGTAATAAGTTTAAACTTTGATTGCCTTTTCATCTGGAGTATATGTGATAGATTGGTCCAGCCGACTCACCTGTGTTCAGGCCAAGCTCTGTCATGGTGCAAAGAATTTATGGAATAAGAAGGTGGAGTTGTGTCCCCAACATTATATATTTTGCATTATACTGCATACAAACGCGAGTTTGTGTTGTCTTACCAGTGCGTTGAGATGAGCAGACACTCCTTCCCACTTATGACATCAAGCTGGGCTGTAGCCTGCAGCCCATATGATAGTCTCCTGGGGGTCCACTTCTGCAAGTGTGTGTAATGACTGCTAATGCAGCCAAGAGTGATGCGATGAGAGGTGACATTCCTGGAGGATGGTGCTTGCTTTAAAGGTTGACCAAATAGTAAGTGGGTTCACACAGAGCAGTGTGGCAAACTCCAGTGCCAAAGTTTTGGTATCCACCCATGAGGAAAACCTGGGCAATATGATCTCGGCTGGACAAAGTCTGCACCACTTTAGCGCCTGTACCGTTAGGTGCAATAAAGAGAAGGAAATTGACACCAACCAGTGGTCAGAGAAATCAATTTTCTGTTTGTTATAAAAATTGCAACCTGAGACCAAAAGTTTAATGGGGCAAGAATAAGGTCAATGCGGAACATAGACCATAAATGACTTTTGTGAACATGGGGACAGGACATGTTGGGGAGCAGCATTGCATGTTTAGGCAGTTTATCAGACAGCCCAAAAGTGGCTTTTATAATGCGAAGTTCTACATGCCCTGCGGGGGGCAAGCATAAAAGGTCAGCAGTTGGTGGTCAGGTTGGCCCAGAATTTCATGTCGCCCACCACAAATGGGTCAGGGGGAAGTGGGAGGGAAATAACAACTGAGGAGAATTCCTGGTGAGCCCGCGCACAATTCTGGGAATAAATATTAATGATAGCATGCACTTTGTCATCTCATGAAAAGGAACTACAAGCACACAGCCATCGAGTACAAATTTGTAGAATTGAATATAAAATAACAGGTTGCATGTATAAGCACCCCACAGTGCAGCAACCAAAAAAGAAATGGAGGGGAGGAGCAGGGTTGCCCATGTTTTTTGCACCATGTGGATAGTGGGTTTCCTGAACGACCAGGATGTCCACAAGTAAAATATATTAGAAAACTCAGTTTTCTAGCCTGTGACAGCGAGGCCTTGAGTCCAGCAATGTTCAACGCCCCTATTGTAAAGGCTCCCCCATTGAACCTTAGGTGCTAAAGGAAGGGCCCCCTTGCCCTTACAGACGTCTTTTTTTAAGCACATTTCTCTTTGACACCGTGTGTGCACTGTGATACAGGATAATCGTCTGTATGGGTTACTTTCACTGTGGGTTTATTGTTGGGTCTTGATTTTTAAGATTTTGTCAATTTTTCATGACACTTTAACTTCTCATGCTCCTGTGGTGCATTGAAGGTTGACAAAAACTTGGGAGGAAAGTGGGTGGTAATTCGGTTATAATTGAGACTTGATAATATTGCTTGGGTAAATCTGACTATCCCATTGGTCATCAGGTTGGTTGGCCCAATCTGATTGGTGAATGGATTCACAAGTCACTTCAGCAGTGAATGACTTGATGTCACCCTGGGTTTGGGCAGGTGGGATCATGGATTTGGCGTGGCTGCTGTCTTGGTTGCTGCTCTACGGGCCTTTTTGGGTTTATTGCGTTCTTGCAGGGACACAGGTTTGACCTGAATGTAATCCATGTTAGCTCTATGTAAAAGCAGCGTCAGTGTCAATAGCCAGTTCACAATAGGTATCTGCACTGCCCACTTCGTCAGAAAGGATTTCATTTTTTGTGATGACCTCCTTGGTGGGGCATGTGTGGCCTTGTGGCCAAAAGCGTGAAAAAAGGTGCAGATAAGGGAGCGCTATCCACTGTGATGTGGAAGGGCAGAACACCTGCCTGTCAACAAAAACAGCTGCAGTATGGGGGATTTGGGTCAAATCTTCTTCTATGGCTGCAGATGGGGTTTATCACAGCAATCGCTTTGACCATGCACAGGTTTGGCATAAGTGTAAAGTGATGCATTTTGAAGGATTGAAGTTCCTCATATGCCTTAAGGCCAGCTATGAGGTGGTACTCCAGCACTGTGCGCTTAGTTGTTGTGGGGAGAAAGTCAAACGTAACAAAAACTTGGTTTGACTTGGTCCACTGAGTGCACTTTGTTTCAATTACCCATCAACCATATGGGAGGTCTACCACCACATGCACCTGTGCAGCTTCGTCCGCTGCTTGTTTATTTTCAAACTAAATTTTAACCAACTGAAGATCATGGAGTGCGGTAATACAAATACTTCTTTTAAAAAAATGGTTGTGCACATCTCAATAGAAATTTCCCAAAGCGCCATTTTGATAGATCTGCTAGAAAACTTGAGCCCCATCCTCCACTGATGACAAAGGCTGGGAATGCGGAGTATTGATGAACTGGTTGCATTTCGCTTGCCATGCTAAAATCTAAGGGAGATATTCAATGCTCCATTCTTTTTTATCTAGGCTGCTGGTGTCGCTGAGACGTTTATGAACTTTGGATGGTGTGGATCCTGATCCTGTGACATTTACTTTGATAGACCAACTGCTTTCCAACATTGGGTGCACTATTCTCCTTAAAGAGATTATTAAACTTACCTAATATTGTTGCAAATTTGTTGCAATTAGTGATTACAAAAGAGAAAAAGTCTTCAAAGTGTACCTTCCATCAAAGAAAGTTGGATTTATCTTGGACACTTCATTTCCCAAGAAAAAAATTTAACCCATACAGTCTAAGATCGAAGCAAGCAAAAAATGCCTCCCCCTAAAAATCTGCGGGATATTCAGGTATTTCTAGGGATGATGGGGTATTACCATCAGTTCATTTAAAGTTCACCCAGTTCAGAGAGCCCCTTATCAGCCTATTGGCCAAGAATACTCATTTTCATTGGGGTGCTGAACAAAAGGCTGTTTTCTGAGACACTGAAGCAACTGCTACAACAACGTCCTATCCTATGACAACCAAATTATACTAAAACCTTTAGCTTGTTTACTAATGCTTCTGACTACGCCGTTGGTCAATCTTATCCCAATTGAATGAAAACGGGTAGTTCATCAATTATCCTATTTTTAGTAAGATGCTGTAAAAGGCAAAACGCAACTACAATGTAACAGAGAAGGAGTTCCTTACTGTTATGTTAACTGTAAATCACTACCGCCCTTTTCTATATGGGACCACCTTCACTGTAGTTATGGGCCACGCTTCGTTATATATAATTACAGAACATGAAGGATCTTACTGGCCAGTTAGTTCGCTGGGCTCTAATCCAGCAATATGACATGAATATCAAACACCATGCTGGAACCCTTCACAAGAATGTTGATGGGTTAACTCAGCTTCCAGTCCTTCATTTGTATAATAGTGAAGCAGAAATGTCAAATCACCTCTTCTTGACCCTAAAATTGGGAGGATTAGGATGAGTCTATACAAAAATTGTTAACTAGGCACTTCTGCAACACCAAAGTAAGAGTGGAAAATTGTACAAGCAGGCGGGGTCAAAGCGGCTAACTTACCTTTAGCCCTCAGAATGTGTACCTGATATTCTGAAATTTCACTCCACCTTAGGTCATGGAGAGAATGATACCTATGAGTGGATTATAGATTATTACTGAGAAGGAATTGTGAAAAATATTGTCAAAGTCTTGGATTTCTACCTCACGTGTAAGTAGCAATTTTAGTTTCAAGTCTAGATAATAATATCAACCAACTGCCCATCAACAACAGTTCCACGCCATCAGTCTAGGCGTAGTAGGTTTCCTCCAACTGACTACTGGTGTAAACAGATATTCTAGTCGACATTTATTAATTTACTAAGTGGGTTTAAAGCCGTGGCTCTTCCTGATCAAACGGCCAAGGCCACAGCTACTTTTTTACATCAAAACATTTTCACTCTACATGGCAGTCCCCAAGTACTACTCTGCAACAATGTAACCACTTCACCTCCAGAGTAGTCAAAGTCCTGGATACTTCCATGGGAGCCCAACAACTTTTCTCAGCTCCATATAATCCCTCTACCAATGGTACTGTGGAGAGAGAAAATGGAACTTTAATCTCAATTCTATAAGAAAATGGCCTCTTCTGATCCACTTCACTGGGATCAATTCCTACCCAGTGCTCTTATGGCCTACCAGTTTAGTTATCATCGGATTTAGAAAATATCCCAATTCCGTGTATTGGATGGGCTGGAACCAGGAATACCTGCTCTATTAGCTAAATATGTATTTTCCTCTCAAGCTGAAACCAGAGAAAGCCATATGTGATTAGCTCAGCGCATCATCCAGCTCAAATCTGAGTCTATGACCAATTCCTCTAAAATGGTGACTAAAGAAGGTCAGGCTGACAATGAGCTCTGAACCTCCCTACCTACATCCCAAGTGTCTGACATGGTCCTATACTACCATGACCGCATCACACCTAGAAGTGGTAAGCTTTTATCAATTTGGGATAACCCAATTCACCATCACTTACAAGTGAGGAAACAAGTACTATATAAAGTCCTAGGCTACAGGTATTACCATCAATCTAGCACATGGCCATTTCTTAAGACCCTATTCTCCCCCCCCAACATTATTGAGGGGGTTATGTCAGACAATTACCATCCCAGCTTAAAATAAAAGAATGTCTTGGGTCAAAATAAGTTGAAAGGGGGAAGTGTTGGGCATTTACAAGTCTGTAATAATGATAATAGCAAGTTAGGTTATAATAACGATTTTATTTTTCCAAAAACCCCGGTCAATTCTTAGTGGAACCCCACGAATCAGGGTAACACTTTTATGAATATTATATAGGCAAATAGCACGAAATTGGGCATTTGGATTGCCTTGACCATGCATGGGAACCAGGGGAGTCCATCAGAGGATCTATAAGTTCACATCTAGTTCCAAGCCAACATTTAATTGGGGATCACCCCTTTTATAGGTTTGGCGGGTCCCCCAAGATGCAATAATTTCTTCTAAAGGGGATTGGCTAAAATATATTAAATTGTTACCCCATGGGTAAGTCTTGCCTAAAAATAACTCCCCATCCATCATTCAGCCAAAATGACTCGAGTTTTTGAGCTTAGATAAATTGTATTTATATATTTCCTAATTTGGACCATAAAGCTATTCTGAACATACATTATATTTTCAACCCTCTATACAGTTTAATAAAATAAGAGGTACAATATTGAGATAGAGAGGGTTTGTTTTTTCTATTTCCCCGCAGCAACACTAATAAAAACTTAAGGCCTGATTTTAATTATTAGTGTTTTTATCTTTATTTTAATTAAATCAGTTGTGGGATCCAGTGGCGTCCAGTACCAGCGAGCAGATTCAAGTTGGATTCCCACATCATCCACAGATAGTTTCAAAAAAACTGACTTTGCTATAGATGGAGCTTCAACCCATCAAAAACAAAGCTACCGATATCCATCTTAGGTGTTAAGAGCACTTACAAAGTCACTTGCTACTTGTGGGATCCACCAATGGATACCACAAATAAAATTTTTGAATGAGAAAGTTTACTTTTTAATTAAAAGTATAAAATAATACTTAATATGGTTTTTATGTTTTTATTGAACAGCAGGGCAAAACCAGGAAAGCTCCCTTGGTTGATACTAGTTTTTCCTATATAAACTAGTTCAAATTTTGAGACAATCAATATTTGAGGCAAAAGATTACAAAGCTCAGTCTTCCAAATTAGGGAATATAGGATTTTGGCCTATCAGATCGAAGATAAAATTTTTGGAGTTAGAACTGACCTGTCCGGTAATGATTTGATGAATTGTATCCAATCACCAGTGAGTAAAATATTTTCACCTCAGCATTAGTCTGACTCTGATGGTAATGATTGGGTATTTCAGTGGTAGCCAGATTCAGATGGTAATGATTGGCTAATGTTTACCCTATCATCCTTGAGTAAAATCTTTGCACCTCGACGGTGGTTAGATTTGGATGATAACAATTGGTTTACTTGCACCCAATCATCAACGGGTAAAATCGTCTTGCCTTGCAAAGGTTCTGATCTGTGCAATATTATACTCCTCATATTTTCTGAGAGTCAGAGTTTCCCTATTATTAATTATTATCGTTTTAAGCCAATTTTTATGATAAATTGTATTTCTCCAGTTGTTAGGATTCCACAGAGAATCCACTAGGGATTTTTTTGTTGTGGGTGCTCATATTATCAATATCCACAATATTATTTAAAAATCTGGCAGGTGATGGGCTAATCATAAGAGCAGATTCAGAAACATTAATACCTCTAACATTTTTTTCCTTAGATCAGAAAGGAGAATGTCTGACACTACTTGAAGGACAGCTACATCATTTATCAGAAATTCAAAGACATGGAGCTATGAATATTTGGGGATTTAGAAATTATGGCCCAATGAAAGGCTGCCTTCTTGACAAACAGATTCCAGCGGAATGAAACTTTGACCAAGTAACTTTTTAAATTATGGTACAAGTCCACATTGCTAGAATCAGATATATTATCTGCGGCTGATGCTGGGATCAAGATGACTTTGGTGGTAAAACAAATTCATGAGCTCTTCAAAGTGAAGGCCTCAGCTTTGCATGGGTTCATAACCTTACTTTAAATTATCAACTACCTGTGATGGCTAACCGCGACATTCAGACCTTCTAACTCAGAAATGAAGCTTCTGATGTCTGTTGCCGGGGTACACTCCTTGAGCACCTCACCAAAGAAGGTCTTTAATATTCTGGTCAACCTTAAATGGGAACTTTTGAATGATGCTCATATATGGGATGCCTCTGGATTTATATGCCATGTTTTCAGGCAACAATGACACTTTGCATTACAATGCTTCACTAAGCTCAAGTCAACGACATACAAACAAACCCATACAACCTTGCAAAAGATTGTGGAGTAGAGAAGGGCCACTCTTCTTCCAAAAATTAAAAACTAGTTGATCTTTAAGACCAATAAAGTGGTATATTGTTGTCCTAGAAACCCCACCTAAGATCTGCTTTACTAACAATCCACAACGATGTACATGTATTGACTCACTTACTGGCTAAAGAAGCGATAGCTGAGGAGGCTGCAGGAGGACAAAAAAGCCCTACAACTGCCAGATATTGGAGTAATACTTGACAAACCTCTCAAACTTAGAGGTGCCATTGCTTAGAAAAGTAAGCACCACTTTACCATAGAAACTATCACCAAGGAATATCTCAAGTTTCAAATTATTTTCAAATGTTTACTTGATAAAAAGATTATCTTAAATATAAACGTATTAAACAATCAAGATTATTCTTATTTTGAGTATACCTAATGTGATATTTTTTGTCAGAAAACCAGGATTAGCGTAAGCATATACACCAGTGCACCATTTAACATAGTATCACTAAAGTTGATGGTCTAGCTACCCTAAAATCCTGATCTAGAACAACTGTGGTATATGGGATGACAGGGTCAAATTACATCTTAGAAAGAGTGTGAAATTCTCTTCCTCCTTGGTTTGGCTCAATTGCTGTATCTGCGCCAGTGATTATATACCAACCACAACTAAAACATGCTGATAAAGCAACATATATGCACTGCTTTGGCATGGTAGCTGGAATTTCTGAAGAGATACTTGAGTTTTTCAGGCAACCAATCACAGTTTAATTTAAAAAAAGTGGCGTGCCAAAGGATCCTGCCTTCACTGGCCCCGCTAACCTCATGTATTAGGATGGGTAGTACCCGTCTACAACTTTTTATTTAAAGAGAGTGCTAGTTTCTTCCCTAACCAGATACATCATTTTAGGGGCTAGCTCTACAGTCCGCAAGCATTAAAACAATACCCTCCAGCTATTAAGTCATAGTGGTCTTGAGCTTGAAATAAATATACCAGAGGGACTATATGGGGAAGACTTTGCCCTATTAACAGTCTTTCATCAAACCCCATGTGGCCCTGGAATGATTTAAAAGAGCACAAATAGAGAAAATTGTTGCTGGCGAATTTGTAGATGGGGCCGCTAGTGGTCAGAGGCAAAGGTGGTAGTTTACCAAAACTTAATCCTAAAGGATGAGGTCACAGTTTACACATATTCAGAATTTCTAGAAGAGTTTGGGCTTTGCAACAAAATCTTGGCCCGCATAGGGGCCGTGATCCCAAGAGAAATATTAGTGGGTTTATCAGAGGAGCAAAAGAACTGGGTTCTGGAAAAATCTAAAATACTTGGAAATCTTTGCTGACAATGCCATGACTAGTGATGCGCTTGTAATTCCATCTACCATTTAGATATAGGGGATCATTTTCTAGTGTAGTCACATATTAACCTCCTTTCCTGAGCCGTAAAGGAAGTAATTTCTAAAGAGATCAAGAAGCTGCCGAATCAGGGGATTTTAAGCTGTCCAAAAACCCTGGGGTTCCAATAATATGAGCGTCAAAATGAAAATTGGGACCAATAGAGTAATAATTGACTACCAAAACCTAAATAGTCTTACCAAAAAAGATATGTACCCTCTGTCAAAGATTGACAACACATTTAACTACTTGGGAGGTGCCCGTTATCTTTCTACCAGGAATCAATACTAGGGTTGTTTTCAATTTAAAAATGCCAGAAGCTAAACAAGAGAAGTTCCTGATAACAACTTCCTGGGGGTTATTACAGCCCACTAAACTCCGCAAGTGCTATGCAACACCCCATCTACATTTTAGAGGGCCATGGTCACCACTTTATATGACCTCGAGTTATTTTGCATTCTATATTTGTCTCAATGACATAAAAGTCTTCTAGCGGACGTTTTGAAGCATTTAAGACATCTAGAGGAAATGTTTCTCAAACTTTTGGCAGGAAACAAAAGAAAACAAAAAATGCCACTTTACTCAAGGAACAGTAAAAATAAATCAGGTTCAAATTAAATTCCAAAGAAATTAGTTCTCAACCAGAAAATTAGTAGCCATCAGTAAGATGGCATGTCTAGGTAGCAAACGCAATGTTCAAGTGGTTTTAAAGCATAATCAGTTAATAAAGCTTTATTCCTCAGTATAGTTGTATTGCTCCCCACTCTTTGAACTCTTAAAAAAGAAAACCACATTTTAATAGTTGGAATGACGCCAGGAGTTTATTATACTTTCTCCAAATGGCGCTGTTTTCCTCCCTGATGCTTAGATATCTGAACTTTGAAATATTTGGTTTATAAAGACTGACGCCTCCTTTTCTACCCTAGGAGCGTATTATCACAACTGATGATGACAAAATTGATCACCCCATAGATTATTGCAGCAGATGCCTTAAATGCCTTAAATGGAACTATATTCTGACATGCAGCAGTGCTTAGCTGTAACAAATGAATACAAACAATTTTGAATGCACCTTCACTGAGTGAAATTCAAGCTTGTTACTGACCATACCTCCTTACAACGGCTACAGAATCTCTGGGAGCCAGATGGGCGCCTTGAATTGTAGGTTTATAGTACTTAATCATGCAACTACAATATAATTTATAATCCTGGAATATTCAGCAGAATGCTGACTGTTTATCATGACTATCAATTTTCGCCATAATGCCAGCCTTTCCAATCTAATGTGCAAAAAACATCAGCAAGTAAGTATGCTAAAACCACCTTAAGTCATCTTAGCACTAAGTGGGATAAGGCCTGATACCTTCTATACTATTGCAGATATATAAGAAGGCGATTGTGGTACATTGAGATTTCCAAGGCCCTCTGTTCAACTGTGAAAGGCCATAAAACCGCTCAAGGCAGTAGAACATAGGCTACAAAAAAGTTAGAATTCCTGTGACTGCAGTATTACTGGAAAAGCATTAACTTTGATGCTCTTAATAACGATTTCCTGCTGCCATCAATTCCAGATAGAGAAGTCCTTCCACAGGAAGACCTCCTACTATGTGGTGAAGCCCTGGTTTGCATAGAACACGTATACATTGATACTTTTGGGCCCTTGCCAACATGCGAAAATCTCTCCAAGTACATCATGGTTTAATAGACCATCTGAAAAAATGGGTAAAAGCATATGCAATAAGAGACCTTAGAGCACTAAATGCTATAAAATTTATTATGGAGTGCGTCATTTAACAATAAGGCTGCACCCAGTTCATACTCATCACGGCAGGACTAACTTCACTTTGCATGTCCTCCACAAGCTAAATGGTTAATGGCAATCCTCAGGGCACTAAAAACCCCAAAGTACCCCAATTTCAAAGGAACCGTATAGCGTTATAAGGAAACTTAGTATAAACTCACTGTAGGACAATTACAATTCTGATGTTGTATTAGGAGTGATTCAAGTTTTTATTTAAAGATTTCCAAAAGAATCTGGCCGATTCTTAGTGGAACTCTATGAATTGGGGCAATACTTTTATCAAAAATAAACTTGGCCATAAAGCTCAAGTTTGGGTAGCAGGAATATTCCATATTATTGGTAAAACCATAGGAGCCATTTGGAGGTCCCTCCACACCTTACATTTAATCTTGTACAAACTACAACGTGAAGAACAACCCTTTTTATAGATTTGGAGGGGTTTCAGACAATTGCCACCTCAACTCTGGCAAAAGAATGTTTTGGGGAATAATAACCCTGATTTAACAAATATGATCGTGAAATTACATACCAAATCCATATCAATATTAATTCAAATGTCTAAATTTTAAATTTTAAATTTATTGCGGGGAAGGCTGACCATGGGACGGACACTTCCAAATATGACTCAGGAAAGACAAACTTAGTACCAGGGGAGGCACCCCAGAGAAGCGATGCTATCTCTTGTTGCCAGCGGGAACGCCACTTATGGGAAGGGGGAGGGAACGTGTGTAGGGGAGGTAGCCACTATTGAGGCCGTGTGGAGAAAGGGTCTGATTTGATGAACCAGACTGGGAACCAGGTGGAGATCAGCTGTCAGCGACGTGGTGGGAGGTATCCAAACATCTACTCTTGAAAGTGGTCCACCAAATGAGACCATAATCTGTGGACAGCTTCTGGGAGGGTGGGGATGGAGCCAGCGATGGCATCCAAGACAATCGTGTGGATAGTCCACATGGCGATTGCAACCACCAGAGCACGGAGGGAGGGTGGAAGGGGGAGGCCATTGATGAAGCAAACATATCTCTTGACAGACTGAAGGGATGCGTTTGATCCTGGCCCAACAGACGTTAAACTTCGCGCCATATCACTTTAGAGGTGAAGCACTTCTCCAGGCGGTGGAACAGCGTTCCATACTGGCCACACACGACACAGGATGAGTGTAAAGCGTTAGAGCGCTCAGCTGTATGATACACCAACCTCGGGCAGCGCCACACATGGGAGCGGACTTGAGGCTGCAACAGAGGATGGTGTGCGTATTTCCAGATAGTCTTTTAGGGTCTCAGTGGAATAAGGGATGTCCATCATGTCCAGGTAGTCCACCCTGGATAGGACATGGGGTCGATTGGGGATCACGCCATCATGGATGGGTAGCCCCTGTACCTCTTGTGTGAACTGAGGAGAGGGGCGGCCTCTTTAGGTTGTATGTCCGCTAATACGAATTCTCCACTCTGCGCTTCGCATGGAGAGTAGGATTCGTTTGTAGTGGGTTTTGGTCCCGTGAGGACCTGTTGCCGATGTGTGTGATGCGAGGTATTTCATCAGGGAGTGGGGGTTTGATGGATTGTTGAGGCCCAAGGCTCAGGAGAAGTTAGAGCGGGCCGCGCAGGACCAGTGTTGGGATGGGAGTGTAGGGGTGGTGACAGCTGCAATCCAGGTGCCCAGGATCTTTGCAGCATGGGCTTTGAAGTCAAGCAGGCCCATGCCACCTTGATGATGTGGGCCAAAAATGACCTCTAGCCGTACTGGTGGAGGGCGGCCTGACCAAAGCCATCCATGCAGCAAAGCATACAGGGATTTGAAGAAGCTTGGGGAGAAGGGGATGGCGTGGGCTCCGAATCAGACTTTGGATAGGAGCATAGAGTTGGCAAGAACAACCCTGCCAGTGAGGGTAGTAGGGTGGGCTCTGAGAGAGGCGATTCGCTTCGTCACGTTGTCCAGTATATGGCACTCCATTACTGCTGACGCATATCCGCCTGCCTCCATCCACACGCCCAGATGGCGCACCGGTCCTATGGTAGGACGTGGCATGAAGGGGAGCACCAGTGGAGCGGTGTGTTTTGAGTTAGTAAGGCGTGGACGTGGGCGAGCAGATGGGCCGGGTTGGGAACTAATTGCTGGGGCCCAGCAGTTCTGAAACCGACCAAGGAGGATGATTTCAGTTTTGGAGGCGTTCAGTGCTGCGTTGCTTACCCGGGAATATTCCTGGATGAGGGCTTCAAGCGCGCGTGAATCTTTGTTATTGGACACCTCCACCATGCAACCATCTGCAAATGCCATCATCTTGACTGGGGTTTGGCCTGGCACATGGACCCCAATGAGTTGGGCATTCACATTTCGCAGTAGTGGGTCAAGGCTGAAGTTGTATAAGAGTGTGGTGAGGGGGTCCCCTTGTCGCAAGCACCTTTGAGGGCGGACTACTTCTGTTAGAAAGCCTGGGCCACGTACTGCCATTGTCACAGATTCCATGAGCAGCATTATCAGTTTATGAAGCGGGGGGGTAGGCGGAATTGATGGAGGCAGGCCCTTAGGTACTCCCAGTTTACTCTATCGTAGGCCTTTTGTTGGTCCAAGAATACCAGTGCCCCAGAGGCTGTGGACTGACATGCATTAGCCACGGAGTGCATGTTATCCCAAATCAACCTTCTGGGGATGAAACCGAATTGTTCTGGGGAGATGATGGCAGATGCTACAGTCCCTAAACGGTTAGCCATGATTTTTGTTAAAATTTTGGTGTCTGTGTTTGTTTGAGAAATGGGGCGCCAGTTGGCTAAGTCAAGCTTACCCCTTTCTTGAAGAGTGTGACAGTAAAGGCCTCATGTCCTCCTGGTAGGAGGCGCGTTTCCAACAGGCTTTGGTTTTGTGAGGCTAGCAGCAATGGGGATATATATTTAAAAAAAATTTTGTAGAACTCATATGGAATGACATCTGGGCCTGGGCATTTTCAGTTTGGCGCACCGCGAATGGCTGTCCATAATTCATTCGGAGTAATTAAATTCATTATTTCCGGGTATTGGAAAATGGTGTGGATATGAGCTCAGTCAAGAAATTCTGCCATTTCGGCCAGCTGAATTGGTTCAGCTTGGTATAACTTGGAGTAATATTTTTGCATTTCAATTGCCACTTTGGCCAGTGTGTCCGCAATGGAATTATCCAATCTTTGCACCTGCATGCAGGCCACGCTCTGGCATGGTGCAAAAATTTTTTTAAAGAAGTATGCGGTGCAATTGTCGCCTTTAGTGATGCGTGTGGCCCTGTATTGGACACAAGCCCGATGTTTGTGTTGCCTTTCGAGTGCGTTGAGGTGGGCGGCTGCCTCCGCCCACTTCTGGCCCCATGCAGGGCTGTATCCTGTGGCTGGAATGTTGGACTCTAAGTGGGTCAATTCTGCCAGAGCGCGCGAGATAACCGCCGATGTGGCTCATGAGCATCTGGAGGAGAGATGGCGATTGTGGCAGATGGTGTCCTCTTTGAAAGTTGCCCATGTGGAAATGGGGTCCATGAAAAACGGTGCAACAAATGATTTTGCCAAAGTTGCCTCTTCCACCCACATGGAAAATCCTGGCGATGCGAGCTTGGGGGGGCGGATTTTGCACTAATGTGGATCCTTTGCAACTGTGACAGGTAAGTGGTAGGTTATCAAGACCAGTCGGTGGTCAGAGAATTCCTTTTTCATTGTTTTGAAGTGGGAGATGTGGGGTTGGAATTTTGCTAGTGTTAGAATAAGGTCGATGCGAGTCATGGACCTTAATTGGCCATTGTGGATGTGGGGACACGTCATGTTTTCAAGCAGTGGGGCATGTCACAGCAGCGCATCCATTAACCCAAGGGTGGCTTTTAGAATGCATAGTTCTACATGACCCTGTGTGGCGTGGGGTGAGGGAGGCCACCAGTCCGTTGGTGAGGTTAGCCAACAGTTCATTTCACCAACTAGGAAAGAATCAGGGGGTAGTGGGAGGGATTTGACCAATGAGAAAAATTCCCAACGCTCGTGTGCACTGTTTGGGGCATAGATGTTGATGATTGCATGTGCAATGTCAGCCCACGAGAAGGAGATGATGAGCACTCGGCCATTTAGGAATGTTTCTGAGGATGTGAATTTGAAAAATTATTTTTCTGAATTAGCACCCCACAGTGCTTCGACCAAAAAGATAGGTATGGGAGGAGCATTGTTTTCCAAGCTTCCTCAGAACCTCGAGGACAGTGGGACTCCTGAATGCCAGGATATCCATAGGTAAATTGTGTTGTAAAAAACTCAGTTTCCTAGCCCAGGATGGGGAGTCCCTAAGTCCAGCGATATTTAATGTCCCTAAAGTGAAGGTTTCCCCCATTGCACCTTAGGTGCGAGGGTGGCCCCCGGGCCCACCAGCCTCTCCAAGGTCCCCACAGGCTTTCACAGCAGCGCGGGTGTTAGCAGCAACACTATTGGGGTTTTTGTTAATTTTTGCAGAAAGAGTCACATTGGCTTTGGCCTTCACTTTTTGTTTTCCTGACGTCGGATGAATTTTTTGTGGTGCGGATGAGTTTGGTGCACCATTGAGCGGGTCAAAAAAAAATTTTCAGTTGGGATAGGTCCCAAGTCAGTTTTGACCGGAGCTTGGGTGCAGTGATTGGGTGAGATCAAATGTCCCGTCAAATCCTCAGATTGAGTGACCCACTTGGCATGGGCTTCCCAATCTGATTGGATGATGGATTCCCGAGTTGCTTCCGCCACAAAGGTCTCCATGTCCTCCTGGCGTTGTGAGTGCAGGATGGCGGTGGTGGCCTTGGCCACTTCCTTGGCCGTGGCCCTATGGGCCTGCTTGGCCTTCTTCCACTCCTGCGGGGAGATGGGCTTTACCAATAGGTAGCAGCCTTGTGCTCCCCACGGGAAAGCCTCCTTGGTGCTTGCAGTTGGTTTGTAGTGCGCCTCTCCGCTGGCCATGGCCGCTGAGGGGTGCTCATGGAATGTGACGCCCTCCTAGATGGGGCATGCGTGCGCCTTATGGCTGAATGCATCACAGTGGGTGCAAATGGGGGGCGCGCTGTCCACGGTTACCCAGAATGGGTGGGTGGTATGCCCTGCAATATCAATAAAAGTGGAGTGCAGGATCTGGGTTAGGTCCTTCGTGATCTCCTCAGTTGGGGTCAGAACTGCGATGGCTTTGCCGGTGCACAGGTGTGGCATCAGCGTGAAGCATAGCATTTCGAAAGATTGTATTTTGCCATATACGGCAAGACCATCTTTCAGGTGTTGCTCCAAAATGTCACGTTTTACTGTAGTAGGCAAAAAGTCAAACGTGAGGAAAATTTGGTTTGATTTTGTCCATCTGGTGCATTTGGTTTCAATGACCCATTGCCCTTCGGGGAGGTTGACCACTATGCGCACTGCTGCAGCCTCATCTGCTGCTATTTTGCTTTTAAAACCTAGGTCCAGCCAACCGTGTGACATGGAGTGAGGTGCAACGTACACCGCGGTCAGGAAAATTTTGTGTACATCTTCACAAAATTTTTCCCATAAGGCTATTTTTTGGATATCCAGATACACAGACTCCAAATTCCTCCGATGAAAGTGGCTGGGAGTGTGGCATGTTGATGTACTGGTTGCATCGTGCTTGCCACGCGAGTATCTCTAGGGAAATTGTGACTGCCAGTTTTTTGAGATTTTTGTCTATTCCGCTGGATTCTCTGGGGCGTTTTTGAACGCTGGAGGCCGCGGGCCTTCCGCCTGCTCCTCTTACCTTGCTTGCCCAACTGCTCCCTGACATGGGCGCAGACTAATCTCCTCTGTGAGATTATCAAACTAGATTTAGTCTTGAATTGAATAGGTTGCAAAAGTGTTTGCAACGAGAAAGAAAAGTTAATATTAATTCAAATGTTAATAACAACAATCTTGGCCAAAAGACCCTGGTCTATTCTTGGTAAACCCTGAAAATCAGGGTAGCACTTTTCTACCTGCTAAACGCGCTAATAATTATAACTCTAGCAGTCATTTAACCCTGACCCTGCAGCATATTCAGGGGCGCCCATTAAATGATTCTCCCCTTGCCCCAGCTAGTTTTAATTCAGCACCTAAGCGGGGACCCCCTTTTATAGGCGTGGTGAAGGTCCCCCAAGATGCGATTTTTTAGCAGATGGTGATTAGTTGAAGTACATTAAATCATTATCAAATAGGTACACTTTACCAAACCATACCGTTCCATCCATCATTTCCCCTAAGTGACCCAAATTTCCCAAGTTCCAATAGAGTGATTTAACATATATACCTATAACGATCAGAAAACCCCAGTTCCAACTGCCAAATAAATTTACATATTCATTTGGTGCACTGACAAGCAACCAAAGCGGCCTAACTGAGTAGGGAGAGGTTTGGGGCACTGACAAGCAGCCAAGCATTCACCTCTCATTGGTTGGCTATGTAATTCCTATATGTGGTTGGTCTGACCCAACCATATGAAAGCTTCCTTGAAACAAAATTCCTAAATAAGACCACAGGTATGCAAGGTATGCAAACCCTGAAACATCCTTTATTTTTATTCAGGAACATAAAAAGGATGGTGTCCGCCAACCAGAGCTCGTCTGGGGAGCAACCAACAATGATCCCTAGGAAAGGCACATGCTAGGGTAAGAATTCTGAAGTGAACTTCACAATGGGCAGGCGCGCCTTATAAAGGCAGCACTTTTGGGGCCTCACCCTAGTTATTATTAGGCTTTTGCAAGCCTAATCTACAACACAAGTGAAGCACAACCCAGCGCTCAAAATGGCCAAACTAAAAATGTTTTTAAACGATTTGACTCAAATTTGGAAAATCGAAAATCTGAGGTAGAATGTATGATGAGACGAATCTTGATCACTACATTACCTATTTTGGAAATTGTCAAGCTATTCTACACGTCCTACCTTCATATTTCCCTCAACCCTCAAAAAATTTAAATATGGAATGGTCCAAGAACAAGGGGATCAGTTTCTTTTCTATTCCCCCCACTACTAATAAAGAATTATAAAACCCAAGTTTGGTAGTATTTATACTAAAAGTTTATCATAATTAGGGGAGGATACCCAAATGGTAGAATAGGGACCTCTACCGCTGCCTCCCCGAGTTTGATTCTGGTACTGGAATTTTGGGTAGTGGACAGTTATGACTGTGTTGGCATTGCACACCAATGCCCCAAACTGAGATAGCGAATATCAAAGGCAGTCCATGGAGTTCCTGGCCTATCATACGCTGCGCATGGAGGTTTTCCAGATTTTATTCTCCTTTCCCATTCATTTCAATTTCCCATTAATTGGTGTGGTATTGTCCCCAGGTCGGCCCACCTCAAAAAAAAGTTTATCATAATTTTTTATGAAATCCAGTGGCGTAAGCGCTAGCGAGAACAACTAAGCTAGATTTCAACAAATCGGTGCTCACTACAGGAGACACCTGTACAATTCTAAAATTTTTAAAGATAGAGGCTTCCAACGTGAGTAACCCTCCCAATTTTCCTCTTCATATGATATCACGTTTAGTTGCCCTGTAACAGCAATTAGCAAGCGCTTTATCCCTTCTCAAATCACTAGAGCAGCGCCCAATAAAACCACGTTATAAAGACAAGTATATTTTTGGTGAAAGGAGTATTTTTACTTTTTTGTACGTTTATGAAGCTACCATGTATGACGCAATGACAAATAAAAGTTCAACAAATCCTTCCTTGCTTAATCCGCCTAGTGCTTGAGATTATAGTTACTTACCTGGACCCTTTGCACACATGGGCAGAGGTTAAGGAGGCTCTTTTGCCTGAACTTGGGTCAAAGCAGAGTTTACACAGGGAAAACAGGTATTTATGCGCCCTAACATGTATGAAAGTGAATCGCCCATTGCCTTTGCTTACCAATTTTATCTTGTTGCGCAAAAGTTGTCAACCTCTAACATGCTCACCCTTGATGATGCTATCGCCACCCGGTTAACTGAGTTAGTTTCTTAGCCCTCTCTATCCATACATGGCATCTTAGTAAAATGCTACCTTAAAAACTTCTGCGATATCAAAGAGGCTTTGTTTGTGTGGCTGAATTCCATCTATGCACCACAACAAATGAAGCTGAAGTGAAACATCTAGCTCTAACCATTGAGGAGCTTCCACCTGTTAATAATTTGGGTGTGAGACCATCTGTGCCTATCCTCCCTGCAAAAACTGTTTCTTCAGTGCAACTCAAAAAGGATACCATGCCTTCATGTAAAGTGGAAACTAGTAAAGTAGTTGATACCATGCTCCCACACAAGCCCACCAAAGCTGCAGCTTTCCCCCTTCAGCAAATCTGGTAGCTATGCGCCCTAAGACTATCCAACCTCATGAGGCCGTACCCCATACCTCAATTACGGCCTTTTTTGTGGTGGATAATACCCTTAGGGATGAATCTGAGGGGGGCTACGATGACGTTAGTTACTATATTTTTGGAGCACTTGCGGAAGTATATTTTCCTGATCACTTGAACGCTGGAGGAGCAGATGGTACCACCATACCCAAGGAAACGGACCTCAGTCAAATTCAATGTTGTCTAAAAGTTATTGAAACTGCAAGTAATGGTGATCAATTCAAAGCTGGCTTGAAAAACATCTTCAGCAGGTCCATCCCATGAAAACCATCTTGGATAGATATCCCAAGACTGCTTGCAAATTAACCTCCACCTTTCAGCTCAAGGAGGTCTTATCTTGCCACCTAACTTTAAAGAAACCCACACTAAGTTTAAATGGTCATACAAAAAGTCCAAATCTTGGTCATCTTAAACACTGGTTACATTGTTAGCGTGAACTCCACTAAGCTTATCAAGAAGATAAAGATAGCACCTGACTTGGAGTATATGCAAGATCTTGGAACCACAGTACTAACAGTACTCGTGCTATTGGAGCATATTCTTCCCTTCCCATTTGATTTTGAAGCTTATCCTATCAGCCCCTGCTGTGGCTTTGGACAACAACGAATATGACATGATCATCAGCACATGGTTTTGATTGAGTATGAAGGAATAATTAATTTGTAGCAAGGTTTTCTACGTTGCTCAACTATGAAGACCCTTTAGTTCCTATCCAATACAGAAACCAGCAAGCACAAATACTCTTGCCTGGTCAAATACCCCTTTACAGATATGACTTTACCTTAATCAATCTCTGGACGCAACATAAAGAAATTGCCTGACTCAGTGGATGCGATAGACGGCATCCTTTTTATGCTGCAGATGAAGTATTAATTAATCCTAGCGAACAACGCGTGGTTGATACTAAAATCATGCCTTAAATCCCACACCACTGCTTGTTGCATATTACAAGTCTTGAGGGCGTTAGCCTCTTGGAGCCTAGGGTATTTACTGGGATACTAGAACCAGCCTACCAGAGGCCTATTACCCTTCTGCTGGAAAACTTCACCGGAAAAAAACATGGTCATATGAAAACACCAGGAGATGGCCGAGGCTTTCTACTTCCAGTGGAGGATAAAAGACATATCCACTCTGTTGGCTCTATGGCGGATTTGGCTTGCCTACGGATAACCTGGTGTGTACTCTTTCAATTGTTCTTAATTTGGATGAGATAACCTCAGCTGAATTGGAAAGAGTTCATACTTAATTAAAAATATATCATCATATTTTCTAAAATCAAACAATGACTATGGCCGCATGAAAGGCTGGTGTCACTCCATTGATGAAGGTGATACCCACCCTATTTGGTCAAAACCTTACCATAAGTTGAAGGTGGAAGAAGAGCAGATGAGGACGGAGCTCTAGCAGTTGCCTGATGCGGGGTTGTTAGTTCCTTCACAAGGCAACTGGTCTTCCCCTCTGTTGCTTATTAAAAAGAAAAACGGAGGTTATAGATAATTATGGAATACCAAAAGTTGAATAACCTCACAAAAAAGGATAGCTATCCTATCCCCCACATTGATGACGCCCTAGACCAACACTCTGGATCTAACTTCTTTTCTTCCATGGATTTGCTAGCAGCTATTGGCAAATGGACCATTCCCCTGAAGATCAGGAAATTGCTCTCTAATTTATAGTGAGGTTCTCTTCCAACCAACCTGATTACCTCAAGGGTTGTGTAGCGCACCTGCATCTTTTTTAGCATGTGATGGACCACATTTTGTGTGACCTAAAGTTAACTTGTATTATTGTATATCTTGATGATATCACATTGTTCTCACAAACCTTCAGTGAGAATCTTTATCACCTGAAGAAGGTTTTTAACAATTACACAAGTCAAATATTAAGTTATAACCTTCATAGTGTACCTTTTCCAAATGAAATTGATTTCCTTGGACACTCCATTTCTCAAGAAGAAATCCAACCCATGCAAGATAACGTTGAAGCAATTTCAAAATGCCTCTCCCTAAGAATCTATGGGATATTCAGGTATTGTTAGGGATGATGGGGTATTACCATCAGTTCATCCCTAAGTTAGCACAACTAAAAGAACCACTCGTTCTCCTATTGTCTAAGAACCTCTTTCTATTGGGGTGCTGAACAGAAGGCTCTTTTGAGATATAAAACAACTGCTACAACAATGTCCTATCCCGAGCCACCCCAATTATTTTTTTTATTTAACCAAGGTAAGCTGACCAGGGGACAGACATTACCAAACTAAGAGCTAAAGCTAAAACTAACTTAACTAATTGATAAAAACAAAACGCCCAAAATAGACTGATTGAGTGAAACACACCTAACAAAACAACCAACCAGATGGGCAGAGGAGACCGCTTACCCCTCCATAGTGGAAGGGGAGGAGGGTTCAGGGGGCTCATCTTCAGCATCAGCTACCTCTTTTAAGAGTAGGGTGCATGTCAAAGCAGATAGCAAGGGCATTGGGGCATCAGCGATATGTGTTTTGATAACTTTGATTATTAGTACTTCTGAGTAATTGCCAACCATAAAAATGGTAGTAATATATTTGGCTAAAGCTTTTTCAGCTTTAATGCGGGAATCTGGTAGTTTAACAAATGTGGCACTATTGGTTCAGGTAATCTTAGCTTTCAGATTCCATGCTACAGTTAACACGTTCTGGATACCCTTGGTGACATTTTTGTGTAACGTTTCACATTAATATTAATTTTGGGAGTAAGGTTTTGGGAATAACAGGAGGTGAAATTCCTCCTGCGAGCACCACCACTGATTTGGCGGCGGCTTTTTGGAGAGGACAGTAATCTAGTGTGGCAGCTGTTTTTACTGAAAGCTGGTGGTCACTGTAGAATGTTTTCATATTTGGCTGTGAGCATATAAACGAGGGGGAATTTTGTATCCCATTTTGCATTACAGAACTGGTCAACTTGCAGCAATGGTTCTTCAATGTATTACCTGATTTGTCGATTTCATCCAAAAGCTCACATAAGTTCTGGTTGACCTGAATTTGGAAATTGGTTATGGTTGAGGATTAGTTGATTCGTTGGATATTGCATATCAAACATTGGTCCAATCCTGAGCTTGTTTGGAAGAATCATGTGTGGCATTGATGCAAAGTGGAGGCTGATTGGTGGCTGCAGGTGCAGCTACAGCAGAAGGATTTGGGGAGGGGAAGTATGATCGTACCCCATGCCAGAATTGGCTCAGGGTGGGCAGCGGATTGGTGGCTGTCAGATGAATTATTAGTGCCATCAGAAGCATCTAGATATGGGCACTTGCATTTTGAGTAGTCTAACTTGAATAAATGAAAAATTGTCCGTCTGCCCTTTACGTGGACCCAGAATGGATGGTTGGGGGCAGAGGGGATAGCGGTACAAGGGGGAAATTGATGGGGAAACCCTGTTCATTTCAGGGCTGATTGTGGCATACATCTGAGGCTCAGCGAGGCATGTGGCCCCATTTTGGACCACAAATTGCAATATGAGGTTGGAATCATGGTTTCCAAACCTTCCATCAACTCCTGGTGGAGCACCTCAGGGGGAAGATGGGTAGGAAAACTAGAGAACTGAACCACAAAAGTGGTGTCTGCTGGGAGCCAGGTCTGAATTGTGGAGAGAGGAGTATCTTGGAAGACCGGGGGCACCATTGCCGCGGTGGTGGCATCAGCTTCACAGGTGAAGCCGAAATCAAATACCCCTTATAGGGGCGGAAGTTAATAAAGCAGGTGGGAAGCATCACCACCTTAGCCATTTTGATAAAGGCTTGGTCATTGTAGGGGAAAAGCTTCCCATATTCAACCCTAAGTATGAAACGCATGTTGCTAAGGGGGAGCACCAGGGGGCAATGAGGCACTGCTTAGCTTTTTATGAGGTGGGCGTCGAGATCCTTAGGAGGAATGAAACATCCCATGGGTTTGGTATGACTGGGCGATCCAGTCCAAGCGCGTTTTCCTGTCAAACAGAAAACGACAGGGGGGTTTCGCCGCTGCCCCACACTGGGTTGCCAGCAGGGAATCTGATGACATCAGAGCGAAAATATGGCTGGCGATTAGGTTTTACTTTTTTAACTTTATAAATTGCTCAGAAAGTTACAACTGGCAGATAGAGAGGTGTCACTCCAATCACAATAAATCTTTTATCCTGTTTACCAATACTTCAGACTATGTTATTGGGATCATCTTAGCCCAATTAAATGAGAATGATGTAGATCATCCAGTATCCTTTTTTAGTAAGATGCTGTCAAAAGTGGAACAAAATTATAGTGTAACGGAGAAGGAGTGCCTTTCTGTTCTGGTAACTGTAAAGCACTACCGCTTTTTTATATGGGACTGCCTTCACTGTGGTTACAGACAACACTTCCCTAAAATGGTTACAGAACATGAAGGACCCTACTGGTCAGTTAACTCTTTGGGCTCTAAATATCCAGCATTGTGACATGAAGATTGAGCACTGTGCTGGAACCGGTAACATGAATGTTGATGAGTTTCTCAGTTTCCTGTCCTTCATTTGGTTAGTTGTTAAGCAGAAATATTATATGATCTTTTAATGACCTTGAGGATTGGGAGGATGAGAATGAGCCCATATAGAAAATGTTAGCTTGGCACTCTTGCAACGCTAAAGTGGATTGTAGTAAATTATATAAGTAGTTGGGATAGAAGTGATTTCCTTACCATCAGCCCTCAGAACGTGTGCCTGCTATCCTGGAAGCTCACTCCACATTAGGTCATGGAGGAGCAAAGAAAACCTATGAATGGATTAAGGATTGGTTCTACTAGGAAGGTATTATGGAAACCATTGTTGAAGTCTTGGATGCCTGTCTCACATGTAAAAAGCAATCCAGTTTCAAGACTTGATACCTTACCAACCAAATGCCCCCCAACAACTGTTCCACACCATTAGCCTAGACTTAGTAGGTCCCCTCCCTCAGACGACTGGTGGAAACAGATTTATCTTAGTCAGCACTGACCACTTTACTATGTAGTTGGAAGCTATAGCTCTTCCTGCACAAACGGCCAAGGCCACCACCACCTCTTTACACCAATACATTTTCACTCATCATGCTGCCCTTAAGTACTACTCTGCGACAATGGGAAGAACTTCACCTCCAATGTTGTGAAAATTTTGGCCACTTCCATGGGAGCTCAACAACTATTATCAGCTCCTTATAATTCCTTCATAAATGGGGCCATGGAAAAAGCAAATGGAACCTTGGTTTTCATTTTATGAAAAATGGGCTCCTCTGATCCTCTTCACTAGGATCAATATCTACCCAGTTCTCTGATGGCATACTTGATTTGCTATCTCGGATCTTAAAGATGTCTCCATTGCATGTCTTGTATAGGTGGGAACCTGTTCCTGCCTTTTTATCTAAGGATGTCTTTTCTAGTGGTGAGGAACCCAAAAAGCCATGAGAAGACTAGCTCACTGTATCATTCAGCTTCAATATGAAGCTATGACAAACCTAGCTAAAATAATCACTAAATAGGAACAAGCTGCAAACGAGCTTCAGGCTCCACTGCCTTCATTTCAAGTGTCTGATATGGTCTTATATTACCATATCTGCGTCACTCCAAAAAGTAGCAAAATTGGATCATTTTGGGAGGGACCTTTCACCATCACTTACAAGAGAGGAAACGATTACTACCAAATCTTTAGCTACAAGTATACCATTAATCAGGTACATGGCCGCTTCCTACAGCCATATTCTCCCCCCCAACATTTTTGAGGGGGGTAATGGAAAATTACCGCCTTAACCTAAGCAAAAGAATTTTTGGTGAAGAATAAACTTAATTTACCCAATACATTCAGGAAACTACATTTCCAACCCCATAATAAAATTAATTTGAATAGTAATAATGTCAATATCAGCCAAAAGACCTAGGCAATTATCAGTGGAACCCCAAAAATTGGGGCGATACTTTTCCACATGCTAAATGAGCTACTAATTTTAACTCTAGCAGTTGGATTAATCAAACCCTGAGGCATATTCAGGGGCGCCCATCAAATGGTTCTCCCCTTGCCTCAGTTAGTTTTCAATTCAACACCTAGCGAGGACCCCCCTTTTATAGGTGTGGCAGAGGTCCACCAAGATGCAATTATTTTAGCAGACGGTGATTGGTTGATGTATTTTTAAGTCATAACCAAATGGGTACATTCTGCCAAATCATACCATCCCTTCTGTCATTTCTCCTAAACGACCCAAATTTCCCAAGTTCCAATAGGGTAATTTAACATATTATCTATTTTGGAAATTGTCAAGCTATTTCACACGCCTACTCCCATATTTCCCACAACCCTTGAAATAATTTAAATACAGAATTTCCCAATATTGAGGATATAGGTTTATTTTCTATTCCCTTAGTTACTATCAAAAATTATGAAACACAAGATTAGTAGTATTTATATCATAATTTTTATTAAAATACTTTGTGTAATCCAGTGGTTTAGCACTTGATGAGCACAACCTAAGGTGGATTTCAACAAGGGGGTCCAACAAGATTTGGTTATTTTCTTGCCTTCTGGTTGGACTAAATATATTATTCCCTTCCTCATGTGTACATCTTACCAGCAGTTGTTTCTCATCTAACCTTGTATTGAAGCGAGGTGAATCTCATCCAATCTGATAGGTCAAATTCTAATATTCCCTATTTCAGACATTACTAAGCCATCCAAACTTTGAGCCTTGACATTTAAATAGTAGCATAGACTTATTAAGAAGTTCGCTCTTTACCCCTCTCCTACACTAATAAATTCTATAACAACTTAACTTTTTAGTGTTAACTTCAACAATTATTTATTATAACTAGTAGTGAAAACCCCCTTTATGATAATTCAGCAGTAGAGATTTAATTTCTCCTACAATTTGTTAAAATCTGGGGAAAAATTAGACCAGCGAGCATACATCCTTCCCCAATTCCAACACTCTAAAACTTGTGATGAATAGACCTTTTATACTGGAGCACCCCCTCTGCACCTCAGTTTTAGTGTACAACATCAGATATCACTCATTGTTTGGAAGGGCCTTTTCCAGCTATTCTATAGAAAACACCCAGACCTGCCTCCAATACTCTACTCATGCGTAGAGAAACTGACAAAATAAACAAAGAGCTACCTGGCGACATTGTTCATACTAATTATACTCCAGACTAAAGTGTGTTCAACTATCCTAGCCAATTGATCGAGGACCACAACACCAATCAATGACAGCATAGCTTACTTCTGCAGTTTGAGATATTATAGTTTGCTCAGTAGTATGACTATCATGAAGCTGTTTGAAGGCAAAAAATTATCCAACATATGGATCAGACCCTTCAAAATAGTAAGTTGAACATATTTAATGCCTATATGATCAAAGAGCTGGAAAGCATACATATTGGCAACCAAATGCATGCTAAGTACTATGACCATAAAAGAAATATTAAAAGAAGCAATGATGAAAATAATAATATAATATTAGGTGCACTTTAATAAAAATGAATAATAGATCTGACCACTTACATAAGTTTCATGACCATCTTAAATACTGATGGCCTTTTCTAGATGCCTCCATGATAACTCAACAGAATGGCTGTTTCATTAACTTCTGCCTTTGGGGCCTGGACAACTTTGCCATGGTAGAGCCCATGGCTTCTTCTTGCAAATGAGCTGACCCAATCTCATGACAGGCTCTAGAATGTCCACTATTGAAGCACCATCTACAGCGGAGAAGTTTGGAAAGCCAAACAAATGAATTTAAACGTCAGATGGGAAAATAAATGCATCAACGTGGGCCCTTCCAATTTGTTTCAGAATTACTAATGAAATAAATAGTGGAGTAACTAGCATATTATGGTCAATCAAGGGGGGAAATGTCAAAAAGTTGATATGAATAAGTAATAGGCGTAGCTAATGCTATAATAATTTTTTCCAAATCAGGGACCAAACTTATCTTACTAAAAGTTGATTAAAACTGAGGCACATTGGGTAATTTCTGCTATTACAAAATCTAGCAGAAAATATATGTCAACTTTTGGCGGTACATTTTAGATCCTCTAAGCTGGTTACACAGGCGTAATACCATTGAGCAATTGACAGATGATGTGAAGATCGCTGATCCTTGCAAATAATTATAATAAATAGATATGAAGCTATTGCTCCAAAATACTATACTTTATTATATATATAACAGCAAACTACTTCTGCTAACTTTCCCTCTTCGTTCCAATTCTAAAAATCTCCCCCTTTCATTCTTTTCATTCAGTTCTTGGTCTTTAATTTTTTGGTCATTTTCGACCTGCCAGCTTAGTAGCTAATTATTCCCTACACATTTATGGGTTTCAAGCATTCAACAAGGCTTTGGAGAAACTACTAAATCTCCTGAGTATTAGTACTCTATTGATTTGCTTCACATTGACATACTCTACTGCTTAAATCTCGAGGCTCACCTTGACTCATAAAATATGATACGCCAGATATATTGCTTACTATTTAGTCATATCAATTTCTTGACATTATCCCCTTGACTGTATGATAATTACTAATTGCTTGTATGCCCAAAGAAACCTTGCATGAACATGGTTGATAATCTGACCACCTGCAGGTTCTTTAATGCTGTAGGCATCAATACTAGTCTTCATGATTATTTAAAAGAGTCTGTTACAGTTTTTAACAAGCTTGTTCTTCCTTCCAAATTCATATTGGTCATGGAACAAGAAATGATCTACAGCGAACTGTGGAGTCTGCTACGACTACTTTGATCAACCATCTGGTAATGAGTCTTCTTAGCTACGGTGGTAGAATAAGCTTCCATTTTGAAGATTTATCTGCGTGTCTGTTAATGTAGTCAGATAAGGCCGCTGTTCTACTCATCAGTATCCTCCACACAAGAGTAAAGCAAAGCGGGCAAAGCAAGATGACTACCATAGAGCAATTAATAAACACTCTTGCTAACGACGAGAGGTAGCTGATATTATAAGCAAAGACAGCAGTGGATAAGAGGGTACTCCATTCAGAGGGGCAATCCTTTACAAGCTAGTGGAGAATGTTTACCAAAGCTCCAATTACCTATTCCATTAGATTCAAGATGGTAGAGTGTAGTTAAGACCCCGCAGATTGCCATTATTTCATTCAACTTGGGAAGAGCATGTGATGTGAAATTGATTCCGTTGTCCATGAGGATTAAATTGTGAACAGCCATTTCGCTGTATGACACACTCATAATAAACTCTGTGGTGGTGACATCTTCTAGACTAATGATCGCTTTTGCTTTCACCCATCTTAACAAGTGACCAATTGATAAAGGTATACTCAGAGCAGTTTGTCTTAGTCAGCAGAGGCCCCACCACACCAAGAGAAACAGTATGTCATGCGAAGTGAGCTTAACCAGCTGGTAGGTGGTCTTGTTGTGGAAAGGTTTATCCACTAGGCACTGGTGACAACAAGCAACCGTCTCAAGCATGTCGTAATGCATGCTCTCCCAGTAGTAGCTAGATTGCAAGAATTACAACGTTTTCTGCAACCCTTACGGCCTATCGCCTTATGGGCATCCACAATAATTGCTGGCCTAGCGGAGGGCTTTGGAAACTCAGCATCGCTTCTCCAATTTTTCATATAGCTTTACATTGCACAAGAAGGTATCTCATCTAAGCACATCTAGAGTCTTGATTATGAGCGGCGGTTCATTGTGATATTTGAACACAATCATCTTCTCATACATTATGTCAGCCAAATCTGCCATAATGGCAACCGTTGGCATATATGAAAGACAGTCAGCATTCTGATGTTTTGCTCCTGGCCGGTGTACTATCTTAAACGGCATACGTTTTTAGCTTCAATGCCCATTGTATAAGCCATCCTTCAGGTTCACAAAGTTTCTGCAGCCAAATCAAGGATGTATGATCTGTCACCATTTGGAATTTCACCCAGTGAAGTTATACCCAGAACTGTTTTTACGCGTATATCACCACTAAGCACTCCTGCTTAGTAACTTTTTAATTACATTCATGTTAGTTTGATCTGTGGCTATAAAACGAAACAGGGTTCTCTACGCCATCATCATCCTACTAGGATAATACTGCCCCTACAGTGGAAAGTGATGCACAGTTTGCACTATAAATGACTTTTTGAAATTAGGATATTGCAAAACTGTCACGCATGCCAACGCAGTCCACAAGACATTGAAAGCATTTTGACATCGTTTGGCTCAGTCAAAGGTAGCGTTCTTCTTCGACAACTTTAAGAGCGGAGCCCCAATATAGTGAAGTTAGTAACGAACCAACAGTAGTAACTGACTATCCCCAAAAGCACTTGAATATCTCTTTTATTGCCAGTCCAAGTCATCTTATGTACAGCTTCCACCTTCTCCAGCTGAGATTCAAGCCCAATGATTTTATCATGAACCTGAGATATTCCAATTGCTTCTTAAAAAATGACACTTCCGAGGCTTGATGTTGATGTTTGCATCATCAAGCTGGCGGAACACTTGTTCCAGATTGTCCAGTTGTTCAACGAACGTCCAATAGAACACATTGATATTATTAAAGTTGACAAGGATACAGGACAGCTTCAATTCACTAAAGAACGTGTCCATAGGCCGCTGGAACTTAGCTGGGGCAAAACATAACCCTCAGGGCATACGTGTGGGTTGGAACAGCCCATTGAGGCGATTATAGAACATTACTCATGTTCCACTGCAGGCAACTCAATCTGCCAGTACCCCAGTATCAAACTCATGGCAAAAAATAATTAACCCCTCCTAGTAAATATAAACCTTCATTAATCTGCATGATGGGTAAGATTTTTTTATGCTATGCATTTAATCTTCTGGTAGTTGATGATCACCCAGTTAGTGCCACCGTTTTTCTTGACAATTAGCATGTCAATGCCCATGGACTCTTGGATAGCTCTAATATCCCTTGTTCAAATTAATTGGTCTATCTCATTAAAAATAACCTCCCCTGCAGCTTTTGAGCGCATAATAAGATGTGGCTAGATGGAGGGTGATTGCCTGTGCCCACCTGGTGCATGACCCCCACGCACATCTCAAATGATGGTTGGTGGATGTGAAAATTCTTTAGTATTTTTCAAACAGCGACATCACCTCTATTCTTCTGTTCCTCCAGAAGCCCAGTAAGAGCTTCCTGTGGGACCATTGTCATTATGCCAAATGGGGTTCTTACCTGTAGGTCAAGGTCCTCCCAAGACCTGAAATTGTAGTTACAATGAACCCTGTCAATAGGACTCAAGTGTAGATGATACACCGCTTAGTGCCTTTGAACCGTCATAGACTCTTTCAGTAATTACGCTATTAATGCTTATACTTCCCCATGCCCTGGTAACAGTAACCCAGGATCCACATGGGGTTTGAGCCAGGATTTCTGGTAGGGCCTCATAAATCCCCTGTTGAGATTATTGTCCATATTCCCAGCTGACTAGAGTACCAGGGGTCGCTAGGAAATAATTCCTTATAGCGAAGTAAATTGGATATTGGTTGACCCTAATTTTGAGGTAACAATATTTGGGGGATTTTGGGATATTCACCTGGTCATATCCATCAGGGATCAATCTGAATGAATACCTAAGATCTCATTGGGCAGAGTAGCCGACGAAATAGGGGCATCTGATAGTGATTAACTATCAGGTGTATCAAAATGGGACTAGTCTGGTTTCATAACCAACCAATTGGGAACTTGAGGTTTTTAGTTGTGAGGTGAGTGATGCCACCTGCAACTAACAAAAGAATCAGTTGTTCATAACCTGCCTTGTTGGGTAACAAGTTCCATTACCTAAGCAGATCGCTTGCCAAAATATGGTTGTTCGCTGAGATTGATATTTAAACGTTAAGGACACGCTTTCTGACTCTTTCCATTTTAGGTCTTAAGTATGTCCAATGACAGAATCCTATCCAGGAAGGGGAATACCATCGCTGATGAGATGAGGATAGGTAATTCAATGGAAATGGCTGCTGTTTCATCGAGGAGGTGCCAACCAAGGGTTGGGCGCCAAATTCCCACAATAAATTCGATAATAAAACACTTAATACTGATATACAGAAAAGTCATATATCCAGATAAAGCGGATATAAATATATATTGATAAATATGCACAATCCATTCGAGTTCTATTCTTTCTCAGGGATAATATTGCTGTGTGCAATAATTGGAAAACTCTTTAGGATAAAGGGTAAGGATCTGAGCGTGGATCCAGAGAAGATAAGCTGAACTGAATTGGGGCTTGCAGCTAATTTGTGTGTCACCAGAGAGAAGTCGTAAATGAGGATCTAAGCATGGATTGACTTAGGTGGTACCAGGTAAAGAATCCCTATTGAGGACATCCTAAGTTTTTTGAGAGGAAATACAGGCCATGCGTTGGGCCCAATACTAGTACTTTATTCAACTATGGATAATAGTCTCCATCAATTATCAAACAATACATCTTACTATCATACAACGCAGAGAATTACACAATAACAAACTTATGCTGTTAATTAATTTACGGTTATCAGCTGAGTTTAATCAAGGACCTATAAATTTTAACATCTCCCCATATAAAACTTCTGGGGTGTCCATTTCAAGTTTCGTTCCAAATATGACCTGATGCTAATAAGGCATGCTTAAACTGCTTGCAGCACGTAGTGGAATAGCTTGTACTCATAGATATTATTAGGGAGGGTCTAGTCCTTTGCTTTATCTGCTAATACCAAACAGGAAGTATCCCGTCGCTATATACCAGATTGATCTGACTAGAGCGGATTAGTACTTTATGACTTCTCTGGAGGTAAAATAAAGGGGTTTGTTGTCCCAGAATACTAATTAATTTCTTCCGCCATATTTCACTGCCCCAAATATCTGCATAATGCAGCTCTGATCAACATGTTGTAGCTATTATTATACAGAACCACCACTAGGGCGAAAGCCCTTACCAAGCCAAACATTAGAAGTAACATGCTATAAGCACCCTCCAACAAAGTGCTCTATGTCACTGTGGTCCTATACACTACTCTGTGTTCCACATCAGGCTTCAGCTGAAGCTTAGCTACGAGCATGGTGGAGATAGTATTGAGTGGAGCGTCAGTATTTACAATAGCTTGTATTTTTGTTTTGGACAAAAACATCAAAGTGGGTACATACCAAATGAGAAGAAACAATAGTGTTTATTACATGTACAACCAAGAATGTTGTTAACTTTTGGCAAATATGACTAATTCCATTGAAAGAATTGCACAGGGTTTAGCTCACTGATCAACAGCCAATCAATATGGAGATTGTTGGTCCCTCAAATAAATTTTAATAAACTTTATATAAAATATGAGGCAACTGCCCAGCTTCGCTACTTTTTATATAATATGATCTAACCATCAGACCCTCTCTGTTTACACTCTCTATTTACTCCTACTCACTTCTTCTTTATTCCTCTCTGTTCTTTTTCTAAGAACCTCCCTGACTTCTCTCCCCCACTCAACCCTTAACCCTTTGTATTCTTCAATGAATGTGACACATTTCGCTTATTCAATCTCTCTTTGCTATCAATGTAGAGTTCGTTTGATCATCAAGGCTTCAACATAATTTCCTCATTTACTGAACCCTAGTTGATTCGAACAATTCAACATGCATTGCTCTAACCTATTACGCGCCCTTGGACTCAATTTACATCTAAATTACAATCCACCAGAACACTAGCTTATCGCCCAATAATATTGAAATCTCAACACTAACCCCCTTGACTGGATGATAAGCGCCTATTACTTATAAGCCCAAAGGAACTTCGCGTGTACTTGGTTGATTGTCCAACCACCCGCAGGTTCCTTAATGGTGTAGGCGTCAGCCCCAGTCTTCTCAATGATCTTAAATGGTCCATTTCATATACTGGTGAGCTTGTTCCTTTTTCCAAACCCATGTTGGTCATGAAACAGTACCAATATCCCTACCCCAAACTGCGTAAGATTGCTACATCTACCTTATTCAGCCGCATGATCCCAAATCTTCTTGGCAAGACTAGTGGAATATGCCTCAGTTTGGAGTCTAATCAGCATGTTTGTTAAGGTAGACAAACAGCTTTGGGGCTCGACTCCACTAGTATCCTCCACACAGAAGTAAAGCAATGCAGGCTGCGCTAGATGTCATCCCTAGAGCAGTTGAAATTGACTCTTGCCAGTCGCTGAGTGGTAGCTGATAGAGTACACGAAGACCGCGGTGGATAAAAGGGTGCTCCAGTCTGACGGCCGCCCATTTACAAGCTTGCGTAGAATATTTACCATGGTCCCATTGACCCATTCCACCATACCGTTAGATTCAGGGTGGTATGGGTAGTTATGACACTGTGGATTGCCATGAGCTCGTTCAACTTGACCAATATATGTGATGTAAAATTGGTCCCATTGTCCGTTAGGATATATTGTTGACAACCCTGACGCTGTATGACACGCTCCAGGATGAACTTGGCGGTAGTGACAGCTCCAAATCCTTAATAGCCCTTGCTTCCACCCATCTTGTCAAATGGTCAATGCCAACGATTATATATTTGGAGTGGTTTGCGCCAGTCATCAGAGGCCCTCCACGTCTAATGAAACAGTATGCCATGCAAACTGAGGCTTAACTAGCTGGTAGGTGGTCTTTTGGTGAAATGGTTTCTCCACTTAGCACTGATGGCAACAACCAACTGTCTCAAGCACTTCGTAGTGCATACTCTCCCAATAGTAGCAGGGTCACAAGAACTCCAGCGTCTTTTATAACCCTCCATGACCTACCGCTCTATGGCATCCATAATTATTGCAGGCTGGGCAGAGGGTTTTGGGAAACTCAGCATCAATTCCCCAGACTGCTTATATGATTCCCCATTTCACAAGAAAGTATACTGATTAAGCCCATATAACACTTTTATCACAGGCAGCGGCTCATCGTGATATTTGCCCACAATCATCTTTTTGTACATTTTGTCCGCCACATCCGCTGTAATGGTGGCCGTGGGTAATTGAAAAAGACAGTCCGCATGCTTTTGTAAACCCCTGGCCAATGCATGATCTCAAAATCATATGCTTTGAGCTTCAAAGCCCATCGCGTGAGCCACCCTTCATTTTCCCACAGATTCTGTAGCCAGCGCAAGGAGGCATGATCCATTACCACTTTGGATGTCACCTCATGGAGGTAGACCATAAACTGTTTATACGCATAGATTACCACTAAACACTCCCACTCTGTCATGGTGTAATTCCATCCAGGGCCAGTTAAACTGCAACTACAGTATGCAATGGGGTGCTCCACACCGTCATCGTCTTTTTGGGACAACACAGCCCCTACAGCAGAAAGTGAATCATCCATTTGCACAATAAAATTTTTAAAAAAAGTATTGCAAAACAGGCGCGCTAGCCAACGCGGTTTGTAATACATAAATTGCGGTTTGATATCAATCCGTCCAGTTGAAGGCAGCGTTTTTCTTAAGTAGCTCAAAGAGTGGGCCCCAATACAGCTGAAGTTGGGAATGAACAGCTGGTAGTAACCAACCATCCCCAAGAACACCTGGATATCCCACTAATTTCTTGGCTGAGTCATTATGTGGAAGGCTTTTACCTTGGCTGGCTGAGGACTAATCCCTTTAGAATCTACCACAAAGACGAGGTATTCCAATTGGTCCTTAAAAAAGTGGCACTATTGGGGCTTGATCTTAATATTAGCATCAGCAAGGCGACAAAGCACTTGCTCTAGGAGTCCAAGAGGTGCCGTGAACATCCACGAAAACATGTTGATATTGTCAAGGTAGACAAGAACGCAAGAAAGCTTTAGGTTACCCAAAATAGTGTCCACAGCCCGCTGGAATGTAGCGGGGGCATTTCACAAACCCTATGGCATACGTGTAGACTGGAACAAGCCTTTTGAGGTGATTATAGCGCATTTTCTCATTCCGCCGTTGGCAACTCAATCAGCCAGTACCCCAATATAAAGTTCATAGCAGAGAAATACTTGGCCCCACCTAACCAATACAAAGCCTCGTTAATTTGTGGAAGCAGGTATGAATCTTTTCTCATAATTCTGTTAAGCTTCCAATAATCATTTACTACTTGATTGGAGCCATCTTTCTTTTTGAAAATTAGCACCAAAGATTCCCAGGGACTCTTTGACGGCTCCAACATTCCCTGTTCCACCAATGTATCTATTTCTGCAGATATAACTTCTTCTGCTGCCTTTGAGTGATGGATAGGTCGTGACCTGATAGGGGTGGTCTCCCGTTTCCACCTGATGCACAACCCCACAAGCACAACCCAATTCATGATCGTCAGTTGCGAAAATGCTGTAATTTTTCTCAAATAGATCCATCACCCTGTCCTTTTGATCCTTCGATAGACCAGTTAACGCCTCCCATGGAACCACAGTCATTACACTTAAGGTGGTTTTTAGAGGCAAGCCAAGATATTCCCAAGAACCAAAGTCATGTATCTGGCGGGCCTCATCTATAAGGATCAGGTGCAGGTAAGCCATCACTTGATGCCCCTGAACCTTCATCACCTCCTTCTGCAGATTCTCTACCAACACCATCACTTCCTCATGTCCTGGTTACAGTAACCCAAGAGCCACATGAGGTTTGAGCCACGATTGTTGATAGGGCCCCACACCCTCTCCATACAGACCTCAAAGTATATCAATTTCGAGATATGTCCCAATTATTACCTGATGCCCAAAAGGGATAGTCAAAGCATTTTCAACTCATAGCGGAATCCCTTTATACCTTGAAAATCTGGTTTGGGAGCGTTTGGGTCTTCTGCTTCATCCGCCAAGATCTTACAGGAATCACACCATTGCTATAGGCAAGATTAATTTGTCCAGAGCGGATTGGGTCATCTGGGACTCCGCTGGAAGTAAAATAGATGGGGATCCGTTTTCCCAGGATACTGATGGTTTCATCCGCCATATTAACCACAGCCCCAAAGTGCCGCATAAATGCAGCTTCAATCAACATGTCATAGTGGTCATAAGGCAACACCACCGCTAGAGAGGATGTGCCAGCTGACCCATACCTCAAAGGCAATGAGCTATATCCTCTGACACATTACTATGTTCCCCCGCAGTCCCATACAATACTTGGTTGTCCAAATCTGGCTTCAGCAGAATTTTAGCCACAAGCTTGGTGGATATTATATTGACAGGAGCGCCTGTATAAATGATTGCCCAAATTTTGGTATTCTGTACGATTATGTTACAATATGTACATTATAAATAAGAAGAACCCTTAGTGTTTGTTATATAAACATCTAAGGGCGTTTGATTATCCAGAAAAGTGAGCATATCAGCCCCGACATGAGGATACTCCTGGGCAATCTTTTCCACAGGAATCTCCACCTCCTCCCCCTCCAAAGCTGCGACATATGTGGAGGGTTCACCGCAGACTGTACCATTCTGCTCAAGGATTTGCCAGGCGTACGACTCATGCACATCTTGGCAGAACCCCATGTCTGTATTATTGGGGTCTCTCCCTCAGCTTGAGGCCAAAAGATGGTAAGGGATCTGCTGATATAGTAAATTCTTAGTGGGACCATCTAGTACTAAAAAAAAGATATAGTAAATCCTCAGAGCGTGCCCCAGGTACGATAAAAAGTGACTCATGATAAACATCAGGGACAATTACATTCGAATCAGTGGAAGAAGAGCGTCCTGTCTCTACTCCGTTCGCCCTTTTCCCTGTTTGTTTAGGACAACAGATACTTCGTGGACCTTTGGTTTGGCCTGGCAACTTACTGCAGAATGGCCTTTTTGGCCACATGAGAAACAAGTATTTGGGACTGGCACTCATCTCTGAATCACCTCAGAATGTCTAGGTCTACTCTTAAACCACAGGTTATTATGGGTCCAAGGATAAATGGGTTGATCATAATAGGGATGGAAAGGACCCGCCCATGAGTTAAGTGACCGAGGAGTAACCCATGGATTGCCTCCATATTTTGGGATCCTTCATTTAGCGGAATTTTAGTGGCAGATACATGATCCTTCCGCTCCATGTTGGGAGCACTAAAGGTGATGGATAGACGGCATAAATGATGGATGATTTTTGAGTAACTCTGCAATCTCCTGAAGAGTGTATGCCATAGCATTAGCAATTTGTATAAGGCTTGATAGCCGCCATCATCGCTATGCCCAATTCTCATTAGTTAAGACATTCGCACCCAACAACACATGAGCCTCATTAGTGAACCGCTCCAAAACCTGTATTAAAGACTCATCTTTTCCAAACGATATTGTTATAAAGTCCCCCTTGCGCTGAGCCATTTTTCGATTTGCCCCCAAACAGGTGAATTACAGTCTCCTTAACCTCTTGGTAAGCTACAGTACTATTTTTAAGATAACATGTAACTTGATTAGCACTTGGAAACATCCAATGCGGATAACAACAGTTTAGCTTTCTGCTGATTGGAAGCCCTCTCTATGGCAAACTCAAACCACTTGAAAAACCTATGTATGTTACCATCACAGTTAAATGGGGGCAACCTGTCACTGCAGATTTCCTTTTCCTTAACAACTAAATTTAATTTATACTCTGCACAGTCTAGCTGCACATTGTGCTGCTCAAGAGGTTGGCAAGTTGGTTGGTATGACCACCTACCAGGAGCAGTTGGCGGAAGGCATGCTTGAGATGCTCAGTAATATTCTTATTCTCCTGAAAAAGCACTTTTTGCGCCTGAAGTAAGGTATCCAAAGCAAGCTTCAGCTCCCCATATTGAGACAATTTGATAAACGGGGTTTACCCCATCAAAGCGATTTGGTTGCGCCATAGGTGCAATGATGAAGTTGTTAATAGTTGATCAATTGGCCCCCTGTAGTGAGCACCACTGTTAACTTTTGGCGGATATGACTTATTTCCGCTGAACGAGTTGCACAGGGTTTAACCCACTGAGCAACAGCCAATCAATATGGAGATCATCGGTCTCTCAAAATTGTAAACTTTATATAAAATATGAGGCAATTGCCCCAGCTTCTCTACTTTTTATTTAATATGATCTAACCAGCAGACCCTCTCTGGTTATGCTTTCTTTTTACTCCTACTCAATTCTTCTTTCTTCCTCTCTTTTCTTCTTCTAAAAACCTCCCCAACTTCTCTCCCCACTCAACCCTTAACCTTCAGTGTTATTCAATGGATTCGACACATTTTGCTTAGTCAATCTCTCTTTGCTATCAATGTAGAGTTCATTCAATCATCGAGGCGTCAATGAAATTCCATGATTACCTAACCCTAATTTGATTTGATCAATTCACCTTGCATTGCTCTAACCTTTACTTGCCCTTAGAGCTTCTTTACATCTAAATTATGATCCACTGGAACGCTAGCTTATCACCCAGTCATATTAAAATCTTGACAAACGTTTTTTACCAAAACGAGATAATACCAGCGCTGACATGAGAATACTCTTGAGAAATGTTTTTCTAATGGAATTGCAATGTTTATCCCAACTAGAGAGTCAATGTCTCTTAAGGGTCTTCCTTCACTTGTGCCATTTCACTAAAGGATTTTCCAGGTATACAGCTTTTGCACATCTTTGCTGATTTCTAAATCTGTAGGGTTAGGGTTGCTCTCTTGAATTGAGGATGAGATATTATGGGGAAGTTGTTGATATAATAAGTTTTCAGGGTAAGTACAAGGACTGGTGCAACGTGACTCATGTAATTTTATTGGAAAAATAAATTTGGATTAAATGAGGTAGAGCATCCCACCTCTACTATTCTTGAGCTTTTCCATGTTTGATCAGGATATTTGGTACTGCATGAACATTCAGATTGCCAGGGATGTTAGCCGCATAGTGGCCTCTTTATTAGCATGAGAATTAAATTTTCATATATGGCTCCCATCAAAGTTATGCCCAAAAGATCTGAGTTGAAAGTTAAATGAATAATTTTAATTTGGCTGATGAAGGGCAGCTGTGCATAATTAAGGCGGAAAGGACCCAATAATATATTTAGTGGGCGAATATTGCCCAATGGATTATAACCAGGTCATTGCAGTCCATTCCTAATGAGGATGCAGCGATGAATGTGGGGGCTTTCAGTCCACGTTAAAAGCACTAAATATAACAGAGGTGGTGTAAAAAGTTAATAATTTGTAAAAGCTCCATGTCTTCCAGAAGAATGTGGGCCATAGCATTATAAAGTTCTCAATATGGCTAAACCACTGGCATCATTACTATGCCCATGTCCTTTATTGGAAAATTGCTTTTCCAATAATAGGGCCCCACTGGTTGGCAGGCCAACCAGTATGAAGACTGGTTGGCGCTTGCCATTTTCCTTAGGCGTTGGGACAAGCAGCGGCTGACTCATTGGCGTTTCACCTGCGCTATTTGGGGATCCCTCAGCCTAAACCCCAACCAACAAGTATAAACATAAACTTAAATTAAAAGGGAGAATAGGCAAAGGGAGACGTTTATTGAAAGGGAAGCGCCAGGTATTTATACTAATTACAAAAAGGCTACTGCACCCACCGCTGACTTATTGGCTCATTGCTGGTTCTTCAAGCCAAACATTCTCTCAGCATTTCACTGCACTACTCTCTTCTCTGGCATCAATATCTCGTCCATCCCTTTCTCGATGACTGATTATTAGTTACAGCTCATCCTCTGCCTTGAGTTAACGGTGAACTTTATAAATAATTAATTTAAATAAAATCGAAATTTAGATTTGATTGTTGAATTTTATTATTGTGTGCTGGAAACCACTTCAGTAACTCGTTTTGACTTGTAATATCTCAGCATCTTACTAGCATCATGTTTTGACTTGTCTCAGTCAATTCTCCAGGGCATCGCCTTTTGGGTGATAGCCAATTAATAATTAGGCACCAGAACCCTCCTAGGCTGCCTCGAACTTGTAATCATTGGGTTCCACTGATTTTAATTAAGTTTTATAATGGATCATCTTTGGCTACAAGAAATTGTTAATCCATATACTAATTTGGGCCAATAATAGACTCCATCAATACTAACTTCCAACTTGGCGGAATGCGTAAATTTGCCTTAACCCAATTTGGGGGAGCAATTCAACACACAATAATTGAGACATACAAAAACACAGTCAATAAGCCATTCTTCCATAATTGGCCTATTCATCCCAAATCTCATTAAGTCATTGTAGTAATCCATCTGGTTGAAATTCCAATATCCTTGTTGGTTAAGATATTTGCTCCCACTAACACATAAGCTTCATCTATGAACAGCTTTGGAAACTCCACCAGGGACTTGTTTTTAAAGTATTATCAGAAATTTGGACTTGCGGTGTGTCATCTTTGCCTCGCCCATGAACAAACGGAGCAAAGTTATCTTCACCTCTTAATATGTCACGGCACAACTCTTAATATACTATGTGACCTGTTCAGCACTCTTGCCATCCAGAGTGGATAACATCAGTTTAGCATTCTGCCAATATGGATGCTCCTTCTGCCTCAAATATGAGCTGTTTGGAATATCTATGCATGGTTCCATCTTGACTGACATTGACAACATTCAATCTATACAGAAAGCACTTTGGCTCCATGCTTTAGGCTCGGGTAACAGAAGGGATAGGTTAGATTGGCAAGTAGAACATCCCCTTGTGGGCAAGAATTGGTTGCAATGATGAATGCAAATCTGCCATAGTTGGCTGGAAAGAGGTTGGATTCCGTGGAGGGACTTCCGTGACCCCTGAGTGTACTCATTGGCTGACCCATAGTAACTCTCACTGGACTTGCCACTGACTGCACCCTTACCTCCCTTGCCAGTCTGTTCATCGAAAAATCATCTATTATCTGCTACGCTATGACCAAATATTATTGAAACTGCTAATCTCTAACCCACTGCCTAAGCTCTTCAGATTCCTTCTGTAATTTATGGCTGAATTCTTGCTCTGTATTCAGTTTATGCTTCATTACTTGAATTCATAAGAGGTCATCCTCCAATGTGGCCTGCATTCTCTAATTCTGCCGTCCAGTGTCATGCACTTGTCAGTTTGCTTTATCCATTTGATAAGAGCGTCTTGTTCTTGCAAAAACTCCTCATTGTACCATCGAAGGTTATCCAAAAGAACTAGAATATCAGCGTACTTCACCATTGCAATGAATGACGGAAAAATGGCTCAGCCTTGAGCCGCCTGACTTGATCTGACCAGCTGATTAATCTGACCTAGCAATTGGCTGTATTCTGAGTTTGCCAAGAAAGAGCTGGTTGAATGGTTGGTCATCCGCTGGTTATTCCACTCAGCTCAAATTGATAAAATTTGATTGCCACTGCGTGTTGGTGTGATCAGTCATCCGCCACTCTAACAGGCTAACCAGTCCTCATCTGAGCCACCATTGTGCCATTCCTTCCACCCATTCATACATTTCTACCATAAAGCGCTTGGTGACGATATTCAGCGTTGTGACAGCCATACCCATTCACCCAAAATCCTACACTGGTCTAACAAATATCCTATTACTTGGGGTAAGTTATAATTCAAGTGTGGAACTAATTCATTCAGTCAATGGCGGATGTCCATGACATAAATTTTCCATTTACACTAGTGCCCCTAGATTTCTAAGAAAGAGTGGTTGAGGTGTTCAAGTAGGAGGTGAGTGTCATTCTGTTGCGCTTGGAAAAATGCATGAAATTGCCAATCTCAATGTTATATCAGGCCAACAAGTGCAGTAGTTGGCGGATCAAAGGTTGAATGTACACAACCAGGTATTCCTCAGCTCCATGGAAGCTGAGCCAGAAAAACAACCCCATTGTAGTAGCGTCAAGTTAAGACAAATAGAATCCATAATGGGCTTCTTGGTACGTTGATCATAAAACAGACTCAGTGCATGTTCACCCAAATCTTCTTTTTATAGGCCGTAACCCTGCAAGAGCCATTCTATGATACCCCACAGTTGCTGAGGGGTTATATTAGTAGACCTGCCCTGTTGGTAAGCATCTAACGTAGAGCAATTTGCTAATGTAGTTCTATCCTGGTTACCTCATCTATTGGTTCAATAACCGTATATAGTACCAGTTCTGAATTAGATGTCTTGATTGGCTCCCCCAGAGTATTGGTCATGAAACACTATTAAATTGTGACATAATAAGTGGGGGCTAGTCATGATGCCCTAGTTGCCGTTGTACTACAGTTGACCAGTAGCCCCTATATTGAGCACCACTGTTAACCTTTAGCAGTAAAGGATAAATCCGCTAAGGTGGTTTCACAGGTGTAAAACCACTGATCAACGGACAGACAATATAAAGATCAATCCTTGGAAAAAAATATCATGTAAATATGTGCTATTGCTCCAATAGACACTACTTTAAAACATATATAACGGCAGACTACTTTTTTTAAATTTCCCTCTTTGTTCCGCTTCTAGAATCTCCCTCTTTCATTCTCTCATTCAGTTCTTAATATTAAATATTCTCATTTTATTTTTACCCTTTAGTTTAGTAGCTCTCTATTCTCTACACTTGTAAGAGCTTCATCCCATTATTGAGGCTTCAGAAGAATTCCCTTGATTTGCTGAACCATATGTACTATATTTGATTGCTTCACATCATCATAATTTATCACTAAAATTTCAAGGCTCACCTAGACTCATAAAAATGATCTGCCAAATACATGGCTATCGTGCATTCATATCAATATCTTGACAATATAGATGGTCATTTATAATTCAGAGAGAATACCCACAATTAAATGGAATTCTAAGGGATACCTGTTAGGTTGGGAATTTCAGTCTCAGCTGCATGGGTAAAATTAGAGACCCAATCTGCTGAAGCCTAAATGGAGAGAGTTAAGCCTGCACTGCAATTAGTATAAGAACTGAACAATGAATCAATAAGGGTGAACTTTGGTAAGATTAACCAGCAGCGTAGCTCAGCCAAAGTAGAAAGAAACTAGTAAGAACTCCTTAAAACTGATGTAGTCAATACTACCAATAATTAGAGATATAAATATCTGGAATTTTTACCAAACATTAAATATGTCAAGGAACGGCAATCATCATATTGCCTTCCCAGTTGTATTAGGGTACCTAGGTCATGTGCAACCTTCTGCCATATTATACACGTATAAAAATCTATCCAACAGAAATGCGGTTGGTATTTTATATTAACACATATTATCCAACCTTATCAGAGTATAATATATCTGCTTATGCGTTAGGGATGAAGACCTACAGTGGATGTGGTTTTTTTAAATGTCATATGATAATGGTTATTTGGCAGAATATCCAGAATAGAAATAACATAATCTACCAGGTTTTATTTCCATTAGTACTAAAGTTTCGTCAGGGAGGCTCCTGACATTAAAATGAGTTTAGTTACAATTTAAAAAGTAAATGGGGCGGGTCAACATTGGGAAAAATATACCACACTAAGTTTTTTTAGCCTGAGCTGGCTCTAACTTAATTAATCATAACCTGACCCAGAGTGGAGCAGGAATCAGCCCGCTACCTACTCTAGTTTGAATAGATTTAACATTTGATAATTAAATAATCTTGTGGAAGTTTTTCAGGCTTTGTTGCTGATTAACTAAGGATATATTGATTAAATGATGGGCGTTGAGAAAACTTTTGGACGCAGCAACTTTTAATTTAACCTTTTAGGCAATGCAATCTATAGAATGGGTAATAGTTCCATTACTAAAGCAGGTGCTATATTAATGAGGTTAGTCCACTAAGGTTGGGTGATGGCGTTGGGACACTCTACCTCCCCACTAACCCATATCTTATGATTATCTATTCAGCAATGAATATTGATTAGTTTATGGAGGAGTGGATGCCTTAATCATCATTGGGCGATTTTAGGAGGGTTAATTAAATAGCGATAGCTGCCATTTATATTGGGGCGCCCACAGAAGAGTTGGGATAGAATTCCTCTATATATACCTTATATTTTATTAAGCAAAGCAGATAAATAGACAGGAATAGTTCAAGTACTCTAATAATTTTTTTCATACATTTTGTGTACATTTTACTTTTGATACTAGAGTTCAAGGGATAGGATACCTTGTCTTTTTTATTGTGATCAAAATATTTGCAGACACTGCATTAATAGAAAATAGAAGAACCTATGAACCTAATAGCTGGTTGAGTTCTACCAGAAGGAAGGATTAAAGTAAAAGTTTACTTCATGTCAGAAATATATTTAAGGAATATAAGGGCATGCATCAAATAACATTGGTCATTTACTCAACTTGGTATTGAGAAGCTCAACTCAGGTGATGTTCTTCTTGCTATCTTATACCCAATTAAATACTATAAATTATTATTAATAATTTATACAAAATATATATTAGAAATCTGTAAATTTGACTGGAGAGCATAAATAAGCCACAAAACTGAAAGATTAAATTGGCTACTCATTACTAAGAAGTTCTAAATCTCAGAAGCTACCATTTTGTGTTCACTAAAGGGGTTGTTGTGTTTTCATGCTTAATATAATAGAAAATGTTGTTCTATATCCTATAAGAATAAACTTAGGAAGCTTTGGATGGAACTAGAAAACATCACCAAAAATGCGCTGAACTTGGTTTTTATAAAGCTGATTTCACTACTTTGGAGGAGTGTGTGAAAAAAGATAAGGAGGAAATTAAGCAAGTCAGAAGTGTCACCAACGATCTTTATAGGAAGGTTGAATCCTTGGAAAATAAATATGAACTGAAATAATCAAGTAGATAATATATTGACAAAGTAATGAGAAGTGTATAGAGATTGATTAAACCAGATTCAGGTATATTTAGCGCAAATGTATAAACACATAGAAAAACATGCAAATCAAATTTTGATTGCATCCAGATGAATGCTAACAAATCCAACATTAGTGTGCGTAAAAATCCAGTTGGGAAGGTACAACCATAAAGGAATATGCCTGTACTGTTCACTAAAATTCCTAAATGATTCTCAAAGTTATGCCAATGTTAGTTGGGTTGTTGGACAGAAATCCTTGCCAGCAAAGCATCAGACTAAATTCAGAATACAACAAGATTACCCACATTTATTGGGATAACTCCAGCATTTTCATTTATATATAAAATGGTAATGTATGGATATGGTGATTAACAGAAGGCAGTAACCGTGATGAACTGCCTGAAAACCAAATGTCAAAATTTTGTATTACCCTATCTCAACTAAGTAATTGTACTTATATCGACGCCAAAGAAGCTATTATACTTGAGTTTTGTAGTATGCATGGTTGGCTAACTGTATACAGGAGTTTATAGGTATCCCGTTAAAAAGGACAAATCTTTGACTACTTATACCAACCAATTTTACCAGGAATCACATTATCTGGCCTGCAAAAAAGTATTATCAGATTTTAAAGAGCATAGCAATGCAAGTGGCACTCAGCCCTACAGAGAGTTGCATCTCACTATGGCTTCAGCGCTTGTAAGCTTAACTTTGACATCATAGAAGGTGTATCAATTCAAAATGCTAGGAGCGACAGTTAAAGCACCCAATTGAACTTTCAAAGTTATTTCTTCCAGGGCCATAGTACAGTGAAATTTGCAAAACCCAATAAAGAACAAAAAATTAAGTTTTAACAGGAAAAAAGGCAATAGCACTGAAACAAGCAGACAAGAATCTGATATACTGCCACCAATGTGGAAATCCTGGACATAAAGTCGCCCAATGTTGTTTACAAGAAGCATAAGGAGAAAGTTACTCTGGTATAGGCAAAAGGGAAGTAAAATGGTCAAGATTCAGTAATCTGACCTGTAGTATAGATAAAAAAAATCCAACACTGCACTAGTCTTGGTCACCCTAATATTTAAAGAAAAACTGGATTTTTTTGATTTATATAGAGAATAAACAACTAATCTTCTATACCAGGTATTTAATTTTGGCGTAAATGCAATTACCTGAGCAAATAAAAAGTGAATAGAAACCAAAATCATGAAAGAGGTTATTCAGCTATACGCTCATAGGCTATATGAAAGATCAGATTTTCCAATAACGCTGAAGAGTTACTCAAGATGAAACAGAATAAATAAAATATATCTCCCTATTGGCACTATAAAGTAATTATTTCTGATGTATCAATGTAATTATTTTTATGTGTTTGATTTGTCTGATAATGTCACAATTCATAAAAAACACCTTATTATAATACTCTGAGTGTATGTATGTAAGTAATATAGTTAATCAATTAAGAGTACAGGTGATAATCACCAGTAGTGAGACCATACATATTGTTTGTTTAAGTGGGTGAAATGAAAATTTTTGCCAGATTTATAACACCAGAAAGAAAATGGGACCACTTGACTGGATATCACATATATTTTGGAGCATATAGTTCACTACTGCGACAGTTTGGAATGCTGGTGGTATCAGCTCCTGCCATAGTATTGGAAAATTAAAATGATAATATACTTATTAGGATGGAATCTTTGAAAAAGTATGGTGTCATGTGTGGCTTTTGTGGATAATACCTTAACAATTTTGGGGCAAATCTTGCCGTTAGTATATCAATTGAAATAGAAATTCCGCTGAAAAATTCAAATATTATTTTATATTTAATTTACAACAACGGCATCATTCCAATCTAATATAAGCTGTTTGGATAAAAATTAATAAAATGCTGTAAGAGTTTTCAAAATAACTATGAGACACATAGTGGATGAAAATAATGAACTTTATATTGCTAGGAAAGCAGATAATAGTTACCACAGAGTTAACGGCAGAGAATTCCAATAAAATTATATGGAGAAGTAATTGCCCATGGATTAAACAAGACTGGAGAAATGGGTATCACCAAGAATATAATACCAGGCCATGGCGAGATAAGAGTGCTACTTGCCAATCTGGGTGAAACCCCAATAAAAATAGAAAAGGATCAATTCATTGTGTTTATGCATTTATTCCCAACGGGGATTTAAGAGAATTTTGTGACTTTGGAACGTTGACCAAGATGGGATTAACAGCAGAAGCTGCCAAAAGTGTTCATGTATTGGTTGCTCGTGAGAAATTGGCTGAGCTGTTAGAATGACAGCAAGAAGAAGTGATATAATTTCTCAAAAAATAACGGGTGTTATTTGCCCATGATGACCTTGACTTTAAATGTTTTTAAAATGTGATCAATAATATTACTGCTGGGGAAATTACCAAAAAAATTTTAATCTGCAGCAGAAGGCTGCTGAAGCAATAGTCAGAGAAAAATCAGCACGATAATTGAGCATAGCTCCTCATTATGTCACTTGAGTCAATGGACGAGTCTTTTATTATAGTAAAGAAAAATGACAAATCCAATTGTGGTGATTGATCACCACCAATTACATGGAATCGCAAAAAAAGTTTTTTATTTACTCCTGAGGATCAATGATGCACTTAATCGGCTAGGGTTATCCTATTATTTTTTGAGGATGGACTTGATTTTAGGCTTTTTTCAGATAGATTTGCCAAATATAGATCAAGAGAAATGAGCGATAATTACCCCCACAAAGATTATACCAGCTTGCCTGAATGACCAGGGATTTTTACAACGCGCAGGCATCATTACAAAGAGCAATTTATTCAATTTCAATAGATTTAAGTTGTCTTTCATTTGGTGCACTTGGACGAGATTAATGTATTCAGCAGGACATTCATTGACTACCTGGAACACTAAGGGGGAGTGTTCAAGCGCCTAGCAATGGAAAGATTAAAGATCAAGCCAAGAAAAGGGCATTTCTTAAAAGGGCTTGAGTAATTGGGGTTTGTGATAAGCTATGGTGGATTGCAACTGCAATCACAGAATGTTAAGGCCATCAAGTGGGTATGAGTTCTAAAAAGTGTTCAGGACATAAAAATTTTCTTGGGGTGGTCAGAAACTATTGCCAATTCATTAAGGATTTCGCTTAAATTTCTGAACCATTATTTCATCTATTGAAGGTTCCAAAAAATAATTCATGAAGAATGAAGAGGCCCCGTCAAAAACTCTTTCTGCTAAGCATCACTTTTCAAAAATCAATTCAGACTTAGAATTTAGCTCCACTAAAGAGATTTACAAAAACTATTAGCAAATATGGCAGGAAACCCCGCAAAAGAACCTGCAGGCTTGGCCAAACAAACCAGCACCACCCCCAAATGAAGCAACCCCCGGTTACCCACCTCAGGGTCAACCAGAATCACCCAATCTCAAGCAGCGGCCGTGAAAGCAGGCACCACTCCCCAACCTGTAACTACTTCAACAAGCGCCAGTTCACCTGATCGCACTTCTGCAACCTGCACACTCAACAGCTCTGTGTGTGCTACCTCCCACCAACCCGCTGGGCCCCCTCCAACTAAGGAGGCCATCACCCACGCTGTTTTAATGGCATCTGCTCAGTTGAATGCAACCCAGCCCATCCAGGCATTCACCTCCCCTATTGTGTCAGCTAATTCAGCCCCATCTAATATTGCTGACGCCATGTTTCTGGCTCCCCCCATGAGGGGCGATACCCAACTACCTGGCCCCCAAACCCTCAGATGTAAGTTTGGATTAGCTGCACATTCTGGTTCACTAAGCACCAAATTGGGACAATCTACTCTTCCCAATGGGGATTCAACAGGTTCAAATTTCAGAACTTCAAACCAGTTCCAATCTCACCCGTCCCATTTAAACCCCATAATTGGCACTTTAATCCATATGCTGAAAATGACCAATTCACCAATCAGCCAGTGAGATTTTCCCACAAAATCACAGCAAATACTTGGGCTGAATTTACCCAAATAGATTAAGATGGTGATGAAACATCACTCTCCTCCCAATTGGCTGGAGTTATTTCCAATCAAGATGGGCCTCCCCAATTTATTGAGGCCCAACAATCCACCCCTCAATTAAATATGACACCAGCAACTGCTGGAATATTCCAGCAACAGGGGAACTTTACAAACTTGTCAAAACCACCAGCTCACATTCAACCCACAATTGCAGCCCAAAGCAAACACAAACGTACCAAAGGAGCCACTGGGGTGTGGAAAAAACCTCTGGCACCAACGCTAATAAAGCTGATCCCCGTGAAGTGGCGTTTATTGCTGATGTTGAGAAAAAATGGGCCAAAGCTAGAGCTCAATAAGCTCTATCTTGCTCAACCCTCTCCCACGCAATTCACCTTTATTATGGGCATAACCCTGTTGAGATCTATACAGAGGATTACTTCTCTTACTTTGCAGTGATCGTGGAGACATTCCCAATTAACACCACCATCCATGAATCAGTGGAGGGCTACTACATCGATATGGGCTTCACTGAAGCTGCCCTTACTGACCATGCTGCCACCCTCCAGGTCATTATTCCGCGTGGATCTCTTTGCATCTCCTGCCACGCTCTCACCAGGAGAAAATTTCATGGGTTACTTTTTCCAACTTACCAACGACTGTTGATCCTTAGTCTCTTAAACTGGCGCTCCATCATGGTTTAATGGAGTTTGGGTCTGTTCTTTCAGTGGACTTTAGCTTCCCCTCTTACTATGCTCCCACTCAAAAAGCTCGCACTGCTAGGGCGTCGTTCATCCCCTCCCCCACTATATCCCGCAACATTGAGGTTATTCCTCATTTGGCGGTAGTTGGGGCATGCCCTGAGACCTTTTTTGTTGACCCTGATCAGGCGCGCCCCCGGTGTTCAAGGTGTAACGCCCTTGGGCACTTTTATAGTGGCTGCACAGCTCGAAAACAAGCCCTCTTAGCCACCAACCAGGGGCCTAAACCAGGCCAAAAGATGATTCCATGTGGCCGCAGCAGCAATTCCACAACCCACACAATGGGTTCCCGTTCAAGACCAGTCCCCTGAGGCCTTACACCTAGCAGTTGAAACAGCTAGCCCCACTATTGGCATGGGATACCTTCGCGCTCATGCCCCCCTTCCAGTGGGCACCCCTCCCATCTCCCAGAGTCAACTCCCTCTCTCACCAAGCGCAATGCATCTCCCACAGGGCGCCCCTCGTCAGACACCCCCACTAAGGGCTCCGCGGCACCCCCACCAACCTCCACCAGCGATTTATCGCATCAACCCTCAGCTCCCAATGAGCTATGCCCACCAGCATGGACTAGCAACCCGCGGCCTGCGGTAGAAGTGCCACCTCAAAGAGTCCTACCCCAATTCCACAGTCCATTTCATGCGGCTCCTTTGCAGTGTTGAAAGAAGTGAATATGGACTCTGACTCATCAAATGGGGACACCGCGGAGGTCACCGTTGAGCACCCTCAGGTCCTTCCCCTGCAACAGAGCGGGGGCAGCATCTTAGGCTGGCTTACTGGATCCTCCGCCCCCCACCCTCTCCTTCCCCTCAGAACCCTTGACGCTCCTCGCGGATTGCAGCTAATAGTCAAGCTAAAGGACTCAAAACTAGCCGCCTCACAGCAGCAGGTTTAAGCGCTGGCAACCCCCCAGGACATGGAGGGGAACAGCTATGAGTCCCCACGGCAGCACCTTGGCCCTGCAATCCATCAACGCAAATGGGTTGCAGGACTTTAAGCGGAGAGTCCGCCTACTCCGCAACTTCAGGTCAGCACAAAATGACATTGCTGCTGTCCAGGAGCCCCTTATCCTCCCCCACGAACAATCTGCATGGAATGAACAGTTTGGAGGCAACTCCTTCTGGACAAACCATGCCGCCCTTATTGTTTTGAATCCCTAGGTTAAAACCCATTCTTTTTCAAAATATCTAGGTGGCCGCCTCATACTGACCAAACTCACCACTCCTGACTTCTCTTTCTTCGCTGCAAGCATCTACCTGCCTAATGCAGATCAGGAGCAAAATCGGCTCTTGGAATAGCTCGTCCAACTCAATCTCCCACGGAATAAAGTCCTCTTGGGAGATTTCACACAGCCATAAGTCGCGTCCGTGACTCTTACCCCCTACAGCAAAGGAACGCCCTGGATCAAGTCGCCTCCAGGATTTCCTTCGCCTGAGTGGCTTTATAGATGCGCTTCCACCCTCCGCGTCTGACCTAGGTTGCATGACTAGGATCCAGTATGATGGAGGAGCTTTCCAGTCAGCGTCACGCATAGATATGGCACTGATTGGCCCCCTGCTAATTGTCCGCGTCTCCTTTCCCATCTCTTGTGACAACCATCTGAGTGATTAAGGTCACTCACCGTTGTCCTCACCAACACGCTTAGACTGTCACGTAGGTTCTGGCCTAGGGATGCCCCAGCTCTTCTCAACAACCCCTTCACTAAGGAGAAGCTGTCTATGACCATCCGGGAGACTCTCACCTCCCCCCCACCCCACCTGCTTGACCACAAGGCTAGATGGGCGGTGACCAAAGAGGGCATCACCCGCGTTGCTTACAACTGTGCCAAAGCCCAGATGACCGCAGCTCGCGCCAGAGTCAAAAGGGCGGAAGCCAGAATCAGACATCTGGAGCGAAACCGCCAGCCTTCACCCTCTCCCAGTTGGTTGGAAGAATGGGAAGCGGCGTTAGGAAGCACTCCGCTTGGAGCTCACACAGCAGGAAGAACGGGCAGCAAACTTTACAACATCTCGTTACTATGCTCAATGGGAATGCCCCACCCGCCTTTTCTTTCAGAAACAGAAAGCCCGGTCAACAGCGCAGGATATAACTGCACTGAAGATTGGCACTACAACCACTTCGGATAGGGAGAAATCACGCAGGAACTACACCGCTTCTACTCCAGCCTCTTCCATGCCACCCAGGTGGACCCGTCGGACATCCAAAACTTCCTGTGGCGGGCTCCAGAGCCGCCCATTGACCCACGGGCTGATAAGGCTCTACTGGCGCCTATTTCCATCCAGGAGATGATGGAAACCCTTCTGAAATCCCCACGGCTTAAAGCCCCAGGCCCAGATGGAATACCCTTCGAGGTGTACCTTCTGGAACCTGCGGTGATAGCCAGAACCCTCCGCGACCTCTTCGCTGCACTCTTGGTGAATGGCGAGGTCCTCCTCGACCCCAGAGGCTCAATCACGACCCTCATTCACAAGAAGTCAGACCGTGAGAACCTGGCGAACTGGCGCCCCATAGCGTTGATCAACACAGACCACAAGCTCTTCACGAAGCTTCTGGCCAACCGCATCACCAAATGGGTGTCACCTCGCCTCTCCCATCCCAGCACGGTTTTATTCCGGGGAGGTCGTTATGGACAACTATAATGACCTTCACGTGACTTTGACTGCTAACTCTCATAAGGCGAATGGCTTTGTGGCTCTCCTGGACATGGAGAAAGCATATGATCGGGTGACCTGAAAGTATATTGATGCTTCCCTGGCCCGCTTCCATCTCCCCCACAGCTAGGCGCGGGATATCAGCGCTCTATGACCAGCTCCACACCAGAGTCCTGGCGCCAATGGGTTTTACATTGGTAGTACCAGTTGGACTAGTTCTCCGGCAAGAGGACCCCCTGAGCCCTATCCTTTTTAACATCACCCTCAACCCCCTCTTGGTCTCCTTACAGGACAAGCTAACAGGAATTCTGGTCCCAGGTAAAGCCCCCACACGCACCATGGCATTTGGAGATGACACCGCCATTGCATTTGGCTGCCCTGGGGATGTTGCCCTCGCTGCTGTGACCATTGAGAGGTACACCAAGGCGTCCAACGCCCTGGTCAACACCTCCAAGACAACAGTTGTACAGATCGGCTCCCCCACCTTCCCCCCAACATTTGGTATTGAACCTGTGCGCGGTACCTTCCGTCACCTGGGTGTTCTCACCAACCAACAAGGAGTTGCGATAAAAGACAATGAGGACTTGCTCCTCGCAGCAGTTAACTCCAGGATTGCCAGCTGGAACTGGCGGCACATCACCCCCAGGGTCGATCTCTGATGGCCAATGTGTTCCTCCTCTCCAAAGTCTGGTTCCTAGCGCACGTTCTGCCTATTCACAGATGCCTTTTATACGCGGCTCAATGTACTCCTCCGCTGTTGGATCTGAGGCTCAACCCATCCACCAAAGGCCCTCTCAACCATTGCCTGACCCTGCAATGAAGGGGCCCTAAGGCTTCTGGACACGCGATCCCACGCCATCACAATCTTCCTGAAGTTCCTATGGCCGATTGTCTTCTGGGTTGCGACCCCCATGCCCCAATGGGCGCCCGCCCTCCGCCAGTCAGTGTCAGCAGCTCTGGGTCTTCCTAGAGCATCTCTGACCTCATTAGGGGAGTGGCTCACAAACCACCCAGGCCATCGCCTGAAACCATCCTCATCCCCCTACTGGAACCAGGCTCTCTTGCCTGAAACGAGTAGGCGCGCGGATCCACCATGCCTTCCCATACAGAAGGGAAGGCCTGGCCTCAGCCCCCGTCGCCATGCAATTGTTTACAATGGACAAGTTGTCAAAACTCGCCTCAACCCCCAAGATCGTCCTCCCATCCGCCCAAGACTCCTTGAGCTCCTCCTTCCCTCCATGAGATTCGACCTTGGAATTGTGGAAGTACTTATATCACCTCATCCTGTCAGCAAAGGTGTCCTACACCTTATGGAGGGTGCTCCACTGTTCATACAGGACAGGAGACTGGACTGGCCCTACCTTCTAGCACCAAAGCTGCCCCCGCTGTGTGGAGCCTATTGACTCCACCTCCATCGTTTTTCACCTGTCAGGTGTCGCCGCATTTTGGCCAAAGGCTCGCGCGCTCTCCATTCTCAGCCCTTGTCTGGACACACTGTGTGCAAGACCTCATGTTCGAGAAGACGTTTCCTGGTTGCCACCAGCCCCTCCGTGTCCTCGCCTATGCCAAAGCCATTTGGACCATCCATAACTCCTTCCTTCGTGCTGCCTTTGACCAGCGGGTGTGGACCCTTCCACACATGATCACCCACTTTCAGGTATACTTTTAGATGGCCCTGAAGGTCTTCACTATGTTGCCAACCCTCCTCCACTCAGTTGTCACTGCAGCACAGCTCTGGCGCGCAAACCCCCTCCCTTTCTCGATGCCTCCTCCCTCCCCCTTCCCTCGCCTCAGGCTCTTAGGAGCCCAGGCGTAATTTAATAAACATCGATGCATCCCCTCTTGTTGGGACCATCTAGTACTAAAAAAGAATGAAGAGGCCCAAAGTTATTTGAAGATCAAAGAATATTTGACAAATAGTGCGTGGATGTCACCCCTAATTTAGGTTGGGACCCACTAGTGCTAAAAATCTTTCAATTAGTTCTGTGCTGAAATACTTAAAATTTTATCATGAATTCAATATAAAGAGTGATGCCTCAATAAAGACAATTGGCGTAATTTTATGTTAAGTAGATGATGAAAGGGAAGAGCATATGGTAGCATATGTGAATAGAACATTGACGCCAATGGAAAGTAACTACACCATTACAAAGCGTGAGTGCATCATGGAGATTTAGGACTAAAACTGTTTTGAATTTATATTCATGGGACACATTTTTAAGTTGTGACTGACCACCCTACGCTGTCTACATGATCTTAAGGAATTAGAGGGGCAACTGGCCCTATAGGTTTGGAAGCTGAGAGCCTCTGATTTTGAGATTATATACTGAACAGGAGCGGCATTTCAAAATGTTGATGGACTGTCAAGATTACCAGCCTTTCAAGTTGTGTATCATCAGGCTGATGAGTTATTACAGCAGATGACTAAAGGAACATTGAAGATGAGCCCAAAGAGTTTAAATTTCTCCAATGAAAGCAATGGAAACTACTGAAATGAAGAATTGAAAGCTATATAATTTAAATTGGTGGAAAATGGTATTTATTTCCTAAACCATTGTAACGAGAAAAAACAATTAAGCTGCACACAAAGTCATTTGGTATGGTGGCCTAAAAAATTATGTACCATTTTCATCAGTATCACTGGGATTCAATCAACTTTGATACCATAAATTATCTGAACTTTTTCTTGTAATGTCAACTCCACAATCAAAATATGAATTTGATGGGATAAAGATAGTAATCCCTTGGTTCACTTGGAACTTGGTGTCAAAATATGTGATAGGGCCCTTAAGTGTCATTACAAGGGGGTAAAGTTCATCATTGTGTGATAGGCTATATGACTAGTTGGGTAGAGGCAAAAGTTTTGAGCATATTAGATTCTACAAGCGTGCCAATAATCATACAGTACTAAGTAGTGCTCTCTATGGATGACCGCAGGTATTATTAAGTGACAATGGAACCAACTTTAAGTCCTATGTGATCCCAAGGCTGAATCAACTAATGGAAATCTGAGGATTTGTTTACATTCCATACCACCTAGAAAGGAATGGAATTTTATAATGAGTCAATGGAATTCTGACAGCGACACTGAGAAATTAGTTAGCAGGGAAACTTTCACTTGCTGACTATATCTGAGCTTAGTTATCTTTGCATAATTATCAGTTCTCATATGGTGGCATGGAAAACACCATTTGAACTTTTATATGCATGAAGAGCTGCATTACCACCAATTCTGTATTCCGCAATGAAGACAGCCTTGAGGATGATTGAAGAGCAATACCTTAACTGACTGGAAATATTATGATCAGATTATAATTATATGCATTCAATACAACATCTTATTTGAATATAATTTAGACAAAGATGATGAATGACAAGAACCAATTAGCGCTGCAAGAGTATTATGTGGGAGATAGGGTAGCCTAATGTGATATCCATGAATTTGGAAAGAAAAACAAGTAGGAAACTTTATGGTCAAGACTGTTCAAATCATTGGCAAGTCTTTATAGATGCCTATATGTAAAGAATATTGGGATGGTTATATATAGTAAATAATTCCATACTGAATACTTAAATATTAGAGGTGGGTTGACCTTGGGACAAATACCACATCGAGATTTTTTTCTAGCCAGTACAGGTTTCAAACTCAAAACCTGCACTAGGGTGGAAATCAGTTTTATCTGCCAGGCTAAACACCCTTTCCATACTTAATACTTAAAAATATTGGATCTCAGGATAAAAACTTATTACAATGTTTCTTTGGGACTTATGAACCTACTACTAATAATCAAATTCCTGTTTATTGGTTAAGTTATAAAACAACGCTTGTTACAAGATAATTGGTTAAGTTTAAAAAAAGAACCTTTGATTATAGTGGGAGAAGAAAAGATGAGCTCTATACATAATTATAGGTTATGTCACTTGCAAAAAAATACACAAAAAGATCATATATGATAAAAAAAGAACAAACATACAAAAAGACAAAAAAAGAAAAAAATGTATTAAAATATTAACTTTTTAGTTAACCACAATCAAAGGCATATTGCAGTGTTCCTACCTACTTTTGTCAAATGATGAGGATGGGGATAAACAACAGCGGAATCAATGAAGACAGCTATTATCAGTAGGATCAATGTGGGTTGAAAGTGAATCTACTAGAAAGATGCACAAGGAAAAGTAGTTAGAAAAGATCATCTGGTCAAATATGGAGAGCCCATCATGGGGAGTACAAAGGACCTAGGAATTAGTGAAGCTGCCCAATAGTATCCTCTAAGCAATGGGTTGTCATAGAATCCTATACTGGGCTACAGGCTTAACATAACATATTATTGGCAAAAATGACTGAGATAGTCTGGCATGGCATGGGCCATGAGAACTGCACTCTGAGGAGGTGGCAGCGAGGAGGAAATAAAGAGGAGGAGCCACATTGCTGATCATGGCGCGAGATACATCAAGTGCAGAGATGACTGCGCTCCACTGAAGTCATATTTATGTATGATGGCCAAATTATGATCATGGTCAAGGCAGCATCCATCCCCATAGTTTCTATCTTCAGTTAGATAATCTGGGCAAGCGGAGATATTTTGGGATTTTAACATGACCATATTATCCAACCTGTCAGACTATAATATAACTTCTTATGCTAAGGGTAAAAACCTATAGACAACTATGAGTTGTCATTTCATATGATAATTATTGTTGGGCGGAATAACTCTAACAAACATTTTCTAATCTGCCGAGTTTTAATTCTAATGGTTTACTGATGTTTCATCAAGAAAAATTCCCAACAATAATAAATAGTTCTGTTAAGAACTTAATGATTAAAAATTAAATCATATTGCAGTATTTGATCAGGACTGTAGTCAATTAATTAAGAGTATATTAATTAGTTTCTGGGCGTTGACAACACTTTTGAGGAAATCAACGCACAGGTCAACATTTTGGCAATGCAACCTGCTGATAATATGTAAAAGGTGTAATCACCTAAGCAGTCTGATAGCTTAAAGAAGTGATCCACTAGGAACGATTAGGGCATTGGGACACTCTACCTCCAAATATAACCCATAACAGATTATTGTCTAGTCAGGCAATTAATACCAACTAGTTGGATGGATTAGTGGATGCCTCATTCGTCATTGGGCGATTTTTAAGGTAATTTATTGGTGACAGCTGTCATTTCCAATTGTTTTCAACAGAGTTTTTAGGCGCTGAAATCCATATATATATAATTCCTTTAGTTATATTAAAATAAAGCAGATACTTAAACAAGAATTCCATATATACACTATTAATTAGACTGCCATAAATTTGGCTTTTATTTTACTCTTAGTAATAGAGTTTAAGGATAGGTAACCTTTGCTCTTACATCTCAATAAAAAACTCCGTGTACTCTGCTTTAAAATAGAAGAGAAGAATTATGAACCTAATAGTAGGTTAAGTTCTACCAGAAGGAAGGGTTAGAATGAGAAGTTTACTGCATTTAGAAATATGTTTAAAGATTAAAAGGGTATGCACTAGTTAACGTTGGTCATATAACTTAACTTGATATTAAGAAGCTCAACAAGGGTGATAGTCTTCATACTATCACCAACCCATTTGATAATTATCAATTACAATCAACAACTTGTAAAAATACATAATAGAAACCTGTGCGGTTAACAGGATAGCTAAAACGAGTCACACACTTGTAGTTTACCTTGGATACTCATTACTAAGAGTATCCAGCTCTTAGAAGTTAACAAACGTAATAGAGACCACAAAGGTGTAATTATGGGCTCTCAAATGAAAATTAATGACCTAATATCCCATTAAAGTTTAAGTTCTTTTGTCCTTCTTAATGTATAACTCACATTTGTGTCCTTGTAGCTTAACAGCCCACCGCAATTACCGTCCTTTAAGACCTTTCATCTTGCGTAATTAAAGAGGAAAACATGATCAGTTATCTTCCTATAATGTACTCCATAAAATAGTATTAAGAAATAACTTGATGTCTCTGATCACAGTTGAAAATTTTATCTTGATCACAGTGCAGTTGCGTTCTGTACTATTATATTTTCTTAGGTTATACTTTTTTGGGATGGACAATTTTTTCATGAAACTTAGAAATATGGCTCCTATGAAAATATAACTGCTAACCATAAATATTTAAAACTCTTGTTCAGATCAGGTTAAGAAAAGATAGGTGCGTCCATAAATCATTACTTTCGCTCAATAAAAGACCTCTTTTGTTTTGTTCAACATTATGACTTCATATCTATTGATAGCAGGAGGGTTAGTGGATGCGGTGATGACAGAAAAAATGAGGTCTACAGTAGTGGTATTATCTAACTATACTCAAGAAGATCTGTTTATCTCTTATACATTTTGGTTGCTCCATTCTAGTAGTAGCCTCAACATTTTCTTCTTCAGACTTGATTCCTTTTTTGGCGATGTGGTGCCCAATAAACTATAGGTTGGCATTCTAAAACTGAGGACTTTCTTGGCTTCAAAATTATGACTTTATTCTCATAGACGAGTAAATCCTCGTTGAGGTTAGAGATGCTTTAAAAATTATGAAGACTAGTATCATCAAGTATCTAGGTACAAGAGAGCTTTAAGTCGCTAAATATACCATTTTATGCTCTAAAAACTAGAAAGGGTATAGCAGAGCCCTTAAGAAATTCAAGTTTGCTTTGGTTAGTCTTAACTACTAATTAACGCACATTTTCATGGTCCAGGGAGCAAATCATTTTCCATTATCCTGAACTAGGTACATTTTAAAAAGTTGTTTAGATCATCCTAGTTTCTAATGGCAGCGTCTATTTTCAGTATGTGGTATGAGTCCTTATTCATAACTGCTTTAAGCCACTAACAGTCAATTATAATTTTGCGGCCAAAATCCTTTTTTGTGCACCATTAAGTGGATGACGCAATTTTTTAATTTCTTAGGAGTTCAACGTCTATCATTTGCTTGAGTTCAGTTTAATTTATCATATTCAGCTTTATATTAGATGTAGGGCTTTGATTTTAAACTAGTTCCTTGTGTCCTTTCGATGTACTTCTACCTGGAAAATCCATATAATGGACCTTTACTAAAGTTTCTCAACACTTTTAACATATTTTTAAATCTCAGCACTCTTCTAAGATCGTGGCACCTATTTAATACTCGTCAAAATCTCATAAATTGTGTATTTTCTTGATGTTAGAAATTTTGGTAAGTTTGACATGAGCCTCAACATGGCCATTTTTTATGTAAGTTGGTCTTATGATGAATTTCCTAACACCACCTTAAGCTCTTTGGTTTAAGTTGTACCTTATAAGCCAAGCAGTAATTTAACTTCCTGTGATTGTAGACCTTTATAAGTTGTAAAATTTTGATCATTGTTTTTTTTGTAAAATTTTGATACTGGTTGCCACTGACATGACTTTTTGATCTGCAGTATTGATAGCAATGTCTTTATCCAAAAAATAAATATAGCTCTTCCGTTTTATTTATAAAAAACTTCTTAGCCCCCCAAGTTTCTAGATTACTTAATATAAGGCAAATTAACTTTTTCTATGCCATAGCTGCAAGCTGTTTTTTGTTTGACTCACTTTGTTCTTGAACATAAGCAGCATCTGGTAGTCAAATATGTTGAAAGTGCAATGCTATAAGTATAAAACTCCCCATATTCTGATTATACCTGAGTTATTAAAAACTTTGTATTGGCTGTTCTCAAGTACAATTACTGGGGCAGTTACCACAAATTGTAAAACCTTAAGGGCAATGCATCT
>JAKSZP010010801.1:0-112757 GCA_022478985.1 Massospora cicadina
GGGCTAATGGAGCTGGTCCAGACTGGCCAGGTCTAAGAATCAGAGCGGAACTTGATTTTGGGTCTCAAACCAGGTTACAAGTGACTTGGACCAGTTGCCTCTACCCCTCAGGACAGATCTGGGAAGTTCAGATTGTGTAAACAATCATATTGAGAGTTCAGACCAAATTTGCAGATGACCGAGCACCAAGGCCACAGCCCCCTGGGACAAATCTGGGAAATCTGAATCATGTGAACAGCCTGACTCATTTGGTCAAGGCCCAGATCAGTACCATTGACATGGTCTGGCCAAAAATTTGGTGAAGTCTGCAAAAGATTTTTTAATTTTTACCAAGATTTTGGGCATCCCTCCACCCCCCACCCATCAGCCAACCAAATCCCATCGCCAATCCCCAATCACCCAATCCCTCAGCATCCCCACTATGCAATTATCCCAATACTTAAGGCAACTGCCCTGCTGAGGAGCAGTTGTTGGTTCATTCTCTATTCTTCCCACGCTTTGTGTTAAAATAAAGCCCAAATACCCTGAATGCCTTGCCGCGGACTCTGCCTGTTTATTTTTACTAAAAATTCCGCCAATTAATATGGTGAAATGTGCCACCACCCAAATAATCATCCCAATGATTGCCAAATGTATCATCCGGTCACTTGACCCCACCACATGGCGGTGGATTGTATCCACTGTAAACTGCTTCACTCTCGATGATGGAGTTGATTCTCCATCCATTTTCACATACCCATCTAATGTAAACCTGTCTGTTCACTTTGCCGTTGGGATTTCCAAGACCACTTCCCTATCAGAGCAGCCTCTGGGCGCCCTCGCCCTGATGGCTACAAGCTCGGCCCCCACACCTGGCTTGTCCACCGCTAATCCCACCCACCTGAGGGCTCCAGAGCACCCTGCCCAAGGGGGGCTCAGCCCTAACGCTTGTCGCAGGCCTGTTTTCCCCTCTGACAGCACCCCTGCCCACGCGGGGGCCCTGTGCCGCCCCTCCCTGGCACACAGACTCACCTATATGAACATGAAGGCCAACAACCGCGAACCCTGGAGGAATTTTTGTCCTCCCCACCTCTCCTGCCCTTGAGGGTTGCCCCCACAAGACTCACAGTTGCCCCCATTGCAACCATCTGGTTTGCCTTGGGGCCTTCGGTACATTAATGTCCATTTTCTTTCCTCACATCCCAAATAAATCTCCCCTTCTAGTTTCACGGACCGCTGTGCTCTTGCATTCTGGGCTCTCCACTGGGTGCTCACACACCCTGACTGGGAGCCCAGTCTAATTCTTATCAGCCGCTTTCATGACAGCTTAGCCCCTTCAGATTGCTTAGCCTCATCTTTCAAAGAAGGCTGATAACTCTGAAGGGTCAATTGTCAGTCTATTTGAGAATTGGATATCTCTGATGAGGGTTTTAAGATCTTATTAGACTGAGACAAAATCTCGATCCTGATTAGAATCAAACATCACAGTTGAAATTCCAACAATGCGCCCCTCAAGATCTTGCTTAGGGAACACTTACTTACAAAGAAACCCACTATGAACTCTACTGATAACAGTCCCAGTATCAATAGCTGAAATGGAGTATTCAATACCCTGATGATATATAATATGGTAAGGACCAGTCCATAAGGTATCAAGTTTGTGAATCCGTCCTCCAGGTCTATGGTGTTAAAAGAGTACAAGATCCCCAACCTGATATTCAGGTAATGTAGGTCGAATAGCATTGGTTCTAGTTCCCTCTTTTCAGGTTGTAGCTGCAAGAGAGCTTGAGGCTAAGGATTGTACCCAGATAATTTCATCAGCTAGTCTCCTCATAGCTAAATCAGTAGTTTTTGGGGTTGCAGCATCAAGTATAGGTTGTACACTTGAAAGTATAATAGTATACTGACCGTAAAGAGCCTTGAAGGGAGACAGTCCAATTAAACAATAATATCTATCCCTAGGCTAACATCGCACTAAATAAGTAGAGATTCCACCTACTAGCATTGGTGGAGGCCATCTTTCAAAAAATGGCTATAAGGGTACCATTTGCTCATTTGACCACACCATTAGTGGAATATTTTAAGAATTTGTAAACGACTGATAGGTACCCATTAATTAGTAAGCTCAGATACCACCTGTGAAACAAAGTTGGTCCCATTATCCGATAATAGTTCTTCTGGGCTACCATGCTGGGTGAAAACTTGCTTAAAAAGGAAGGATGCAGTGGCCTTAGTGGTGACCATGGAAACAGAGACAGATAAATTTATTTGGAAAAATGGTCGATAGCGAGTATAATATATCAATGTCCATGAGTAGCAGTAGGGAGAGGGACCACCACATCAATACTTATAGTGGAAAAGGTTCTGAAGGTCCCACAATTTTGTGTTGGTAAATCAGATTTCCACTACGCTGTTGTTGACAAGTGAGACAAGTCATCAACACATCGTGCACAGTTTCCAGCATGTTATCCCAATATCAATGACTTTTCAACCACTGTAAAGTCTTATCAACATCTCCATGCCCTACAGTTTGATGAGCCTCAATAATAGTATCAGTCCTCACAGAAGGCCAAATAAAAGGCAGCCATTTAGTACCCAACTCTATATATAAAGAAACTTCTTTAACTTGAGTATTCTCAGTTAAGAATTGCGTCTTTGCTATAACGTCCTTAGATTCACGATACCAGAGTTCAGGTCTGCCAATCAGATTATAGATATGATATTCCTCAGCAGTGAATAAAGCTAATAAAGGTAATCAAGATAGTTCATCAGCATTTTGGTGTATAGCTCCAGTAAGATGTTGAATTGAAAAGTCATAATTCTGAAGCTTTAACGCCCATCTAGCTAAGCATCCATCAAGATCTTTCATTTGTTGTTCATTTCAAGGAAGTGTGATCCGTGATGATATTGAAATGTTTGCCATAGAGATAAGGGCGAAAAAGCTTAATGGTGGATAGGATTGCGAGCTAACTCTCTCAGTAAAACTATAATTGCGTTCTGCTTTGGAAAGGGTTCTACTACAATAAGCGATGGGATGATCTACCAGATTGGAATCATGCTGAGCCAGAATAGCTCCAATAGCTACATCACTGGCATCAGTAAATAAGATAAAAGGTTTTATAAAATCAGGATGGGCTAAAATTGGGGCACTAACTAAAGCTTGACGCAAAAGATCAATAGTTTGATGTTGCGATTCTTCCCATAAGAAAGGAACTTCCTTGTGCAATAAATAGACTAAAGGCTTTAGGACTATCTAGTACTAAAAAAATAGACTAAAGGCTCCATAATCTCAGTAAAATGGGGGTGAATTGTGCAGTAATAACCAAAAATCCCTATTAGCACTTGAATATCGCACAAGCGTTTAGGAACAGGCATGTTCAAAATAGTTTGTATCTTATTAGATAATGGTAAAATCACTTAGTGATTAACTTTATGGCCTAAGAATTCTTATCTCAGATTTGAAAAAACCACACTTAGATGGTTTAAGTTTAATCGAAGCATGATGCATTCAACCAAATTCTTCTTTTAAATGAGCTAAATGCTTGTTAAAAGTGCGAGAGAAAACAGTAACATCATCTAAATAAAATTAAAACGCAGGAAAGTTTCAAAATCCCCAAATAAGCCATCCATTGACCTTTGATAGTGGCAGGGGCATAATAAAGTCCCTGCAGCATACGAGTAAGTTCAAATAACCCCTCACTAGAAATTAAGGAGCATTTATGATGGTCTTCCAGATCCAGGTCAATTTGCCAGTAGCCACTAGTAAGGTCCATGGCTGAGAAGAACTGTGACCCAGACAATAGTCTTAATAAATCATCAATGCAAGGTAGGGGATAAGAATCCTTTTGGGTAACACTATTAAGCTGATGATAGTCCATAACCAATCTATGACCTCCATCTTTTTTTGGATGAGAAGTAGAGGGGAAGCCCATGGACTTTGAGAAGGCGTTATTAGCCCCACATCGAGGAGTTGTTTCATTTCCACTGAGACCTGAGCCTCCTTGACTATAGATTTGCAAAAATGTCAGGCTCAAATAGGGGCTTATCCCCGGTTTTTACCTGATGCTGCACATCTTTTATTAGCCCAAAATCTCTGGGACCCTTGGAGAATATATCTGCATACTCTCCAATTAGATTCTCGGCTTCATGCTGTTGTTCTGGAGTAAGTGAATCTCTAAATTTGCGTCAACTCTAGAAATGATAGGTGCTTCTTCCAACCCATAATGTCGTAAATCCCCACATCCCAAGATTGATAAAATTTTATTCACAGGAGTAGGCCACACATAAGCGATAGGGTTACTTCAATTAAAACGCATAGGTTAAGAGGTAAGATTAGCTATTAAGACTAGAACAGTACCATTATAAGCGGGATCAAGAATACCAGGTAAGGTTAAGGCCTCCAAAAGAGAAAATTACTGTTACTGGAGATCTCTAATACATGATCAGCTGGCACAAATACTTGTACACTCAGTATCATGTTAACTTGAGCTTTTGGAGGAATAGTAATTGAATAGTTAGAGTATAAAGGCATTCCTTTAGAGGCACAATCTTAAGGAGGCGGAAGAATAGTCCTAGATCCCAAAATTTGGTGTTCAAGACGAGAGATAGAAGCAGGAATTCCAATAAGCAAATGCGTCGTTTGAGTTTGCCTTTGCTATTGGGGACATCTTTTAAAATTAAAGGTACTTGGTATTTAATTAAAGAAAGATAATTGTCCTTAATACTAATTATCGCATCAAAAATTAATGAGAAATTTGGTTCCCAAAAGCAAGTCATAGCACTTATTGTCCAACACTACTGCAGGGGCTGAAATAACCAACTTTACAAAGAGCATTGGAAGGGAAGAATAAGCTCCTATGGAATTAGTATAAGAAGGACCAGCAGTTCCATAGTCTTTAGAATGATTCAAGTCTAACGCCACTTTGATTCTTTTCATAAGCCTGGACGAATCACATTTATTGGTGATTCCATGTTGATAATAGCTAAACCTTTCACTTTGTTTATTATGACTTCCACCCAGGTCACATCAGCACCAAAGTGTGGGATTGAAAGTACTGAGGTACTAAATGGTCGAATTGAATTAGAAGATGAAACAGAAACGTAAGAAGAAATTCTTTCTTTGTTGGCTAAATTATCAGAGATATCAAGTTCACCAGGAGCAGATATCACATAACAGTCTTTAGGAGTATTAAAAGATTGCGATTGAGGCACAGGAGGTTGGTCAGCACAGGGTGCCTCTTGCCCTATGCTGACTCCTCTTTTTGACTCCACAGCTTGTTTCTTCCAACATTGAGTTTCCATATGACCCACTAGACCGCAATAGCTGCAAGGATCCTTATTGAGTTTGAATTTGGGTCTAGGCGGAATTGAATGGATATATAAATGAGGGTTGTTAGCGGAGGTCAAGTGCACCACACCATTAGGAATCTCCATCAACGCCTCTTTGATGTTGATAATGGATCTGAAATTACCTTCAAAAGATTTTAAATATAGTAACAACTGAGTACGGGAAGCAAATGCACTCATCACAGCTGAAATGGCATCATCTACGGTAATAAAATCAAAAATAGCAAGAGTCTGGGCCTCATGATAAAATCTCTAACCAAAATCTTAGATTGACTCTCCTCACTTGATTTGGATGCTCATATAGGCTTGCTTTTGATTAGATAGAATTTGATCACTTCTGAGCTCCTTGATAAGGGAGGTTTTCACTTGAGCCCACATATTGCAAACCTTGAGGTGAGGAACCATGATTTCTTGAGCAAATTGGATTAAACTAAAAGTAATATGCCATATGTTCTGTTGATCCGTCGCCCCATCCATTGCTCACTCATAGACAAATAGAAAATAATGAATGCTACCTTCACCCGGCTCAGACTTATCCTTAAAGGTATGTTTGGAAGTGATAGGTTCATTGCTTAAGACGTTTACGCCAGATGCCATGACTAGATCAGCTTTGGAGGGTTTGGACTCAGGGATATGGGCTTGATAGGAATTTGGTAAACTTGTTGTCATAATTATAGGAGATCATCCTTTAAATTTTGGACCCATTGTGTAAGATGGTCATTTGCAGTCGATTGTGTTAAGTTAAAAATTACAGCGAGCATCTCTTCTTGCTTATTCTTGAGTACTCTGTATTTAGTAGTTAACCAATTAATAGAAGCTGTTAACATTGCAAAAAGAGTTTCTTGCATAGATTGGTTAGCATCACATAGACAATGAGCATTATCACCATCCAATAAGTTGGTTAGTGAATAATCCATGTTAGTAGGAAGGCCTTCTAGAAATTAGAAACATCCTTGAGCTATGGCTCAGATTTGGTTTTCTAATTCTTGCACTCTTGTTACCAGTAGACTCTAAGGTTCAGAATCATGAACTGAAAGTGTTGAGCTGGGGGACCAGGAGGTCCTTGGGGTCCTTGCGAACCATTGCGACCTGCTGGCCCAGGGGGACCCTGTTGACCTGCAAGGCCTTGTGGACCTTGTTCACCAGGGGGTCCTGGGGTCACTGAAGGAGAACCAGGTGGTCCTGGAGGTCCAGAAGGACCAACAGGACTGGTTCCACCTTCATGAATAGTATCCACAATTTGGACAAGTTGTTGAAGTGGCCCGTCAAGTTCAACCAAGCGTTCCTCATGTTGGGTCTGCAATTGTCCCAGTTGTTTAGTAACCTTATCCTCAAGGGTAGTGATTTGGTGTTGAATAGGATTAGCAATATCATTAACCTGTTGAGTTACTTCTTGGCTGATGTAACCCACAGTTCCATTGTCTATTCTCACCAGATGGTTATGTAGATCATTGATTTCCCTTCTATTATTGAGTATGGCTTCACGATTATCCTGACCAGTTAGAAGCAGTCTCATAGAATGAGGATAGCTGAGAATGAAATTCTTGCACCAGGGTCAACTGTCATTGGATCTCAAGATGATGTAATCCCAAAATCTGGATTACGTGATGAATAGCAGGATGCACGTATGCTAGAGACTGCTCTGTTCTAGCCAAACTGACTTCAGTATGTTGTAAGACTGCTCTGTTATATAAGTCCATCATAATAGCTGCAAAATTAGATGCTCAGTTTTGGTTAGGATGGGCACAGGGCTGAATACCCCCCTTATTAAGCCCTTGACCATTTCTTCCACATTGGCAGATTAAAATTGATAATTATCCTGGTCAGGGACCTCAATAACCAAGTCCGTAGATGCTCAAAAATGAAGATCACTGATATTAGCGGAAGGCATCTACTCCCTGTTAGAGTGTACCCATTGGGTGATACTCATTATTTCCAAAGAGAAAGAGGCTTTCATCGCTAGATGTATTCATTGTCATGAAAATATGTTTTCACCAGGTAGCCTCAGAAGCTGACCTGGCAGAAAGCACCATTATTGGACTTTTTTGAGAAATTGCAATATTCAGGTGCTACAAAGGCCACAAAACTATTAGTTTAATGGCTCTAGAAAAGGTGGAACAAAGGCAACAAAGCTATTAGTTTTGTTGCAATAATAAGTTCCAATAAAAATAATGAACTTTGTTATAAATTGACCAAAATTGAGTTAAGCAAGACAAAAATAGTGGTACTTTCATAGTTAAAAATGCGGGATAATTATAGGGGTAGATCAGATAGTTCTTCATGAGGATCTTCGTGCTTCAACTGAGGCAAGATCTTTTCTAAAAGAGGACCGATATTGCAATTATTATTAATAAACTTGTGATGGTCAGATCTGAAAGAGTTCTTATTTGATGGGCTCGACCTTCTTGTAGAGGGCTTAGCCCCTTTGGATTGCTTAGCCTCTCAGATTGGTTAGCCTCATCCTTCAGAGGAGGCTGATAACTCCAAAGGGTTGATCATCAGTCTATCAAAGAATCTGATATTTCTGACAGGGGTTTTAAGATCTTATTAGACTGAGACACTGAATCTTAATCTTGATTATAATCTGTCATTGCAGTTAAATCTCCAACAATGCTCCAACTTTTTAATCTGTCCAAACTTATAGTTATCATAGTATAGGACTAATTCCCCACAGCAAAAGTAGTCAAGGTCCATCAGCCTTTATAATCACACTTTCAAGATTTCGTTTTCCAAGCCAGCGCATTAGAATATGCTTTACTCTGTAATTAGATTAAAGTCCGCATTGGTTTCTTCAAATACACCATGTCTCTTAAGTTCTCATTATAAATGCATGAATATAAAATTGGGGGGAGCGCGGGGTGCTTTCCCATACAAGAATTGGAATAGCAATCACTATGATGAAGAATGAAATGTGATATTATAGGCAGTAATAGCGGAAGTTAGAAACAGTTTTAGATGGAGGGCTTTTCTAGGGTTAAATTTCTGCAGGATGCTCATGAGAGTACCATTTACCCGTTCCATGGTACCGTTAGTTTCTGGAATATATGGGGTAGATAGTCCCCTAAAATACATTAAGTCGTTAAGTTCAGGTATAATATGAGATGCAATTAAGTCCCATTATCTGTTGAATTAAATTTTGGGTATCCATGCCAATATACTATGTTTCTATAATTAACTTAGCCGTCATTGTGGCGCCAAGGTCATTGACAACTTTGCCTCCACCCAATTGTGAGGTGATTACTCAACATGATTATGTACTTGAATTTACAATCTTCATTACGCTTTGGACCTACACCATCAATTGAGACGGTATGCCAAGCGAAATTGTGTTTGTTCAATGATAGTAGGTGGCTTTAAGGTAGGGGGCTTTGACTTTACATTCTTTGAAAGAGCTGAGAGTTTTGTGGATATATAAAAAAGCATTATTCCTTTTTAATACTGTTGTTTCAGCAGTTCAAGCGTCTTTTGAATCTCTATGAACTGTCTTTTTATGGACCACAATAAGCGAGTACATTCTTGGAGTTTTTTGTGTGCCCGTTAAGGCACCCAGTGCAGGCAACTTTGCAGGATGAATCTGGGGTACTGCTCCCGCCATACTGGGGCTTCGCGAACCTAAGCACCACAGATGAGGGCACAACCGCGGGTGGGGTGGCTCACTCCACCCCAATACTGATATATTCCTCACTGTTTGATATACCAGGTAGCAAAGGCTACCCATATAGTTAAGAGATATGCCTCCTATCCCTTGCTGCGAGGTATGAGACCAGACTGACCTCCAAGTTGAACTTATTTGAGGAAAGAGGATTGCCATAGCTTTCCACAGCTATTTCTAGCTTAAGCTTGACTATGGCCAGGAAGCTTGTCGCCTGGAGTCCTTCTGAAGGAAGCAATGCTGGTTTCTGGAAAGCCATAGACCATACGTCACCTCCCCCATATCATGCACCAGACTCTGAACCCTTCCTTATCTTCAAGAAAACTTAGATGAGCATAAGAAGTTAGTTCTCTGGCCAGCTAAATGACCAGAGGATAACTTACACCCTGCTTGGTACTCTTCATACCATAGAACACTTCTCCACACTGCATCCACTGCTGGACACTTTGTGAAGACGTGCTTTGCTGTCTCCTCCCCTCTGCACACCTTACAGGCATGCAGAAGGTCATCCTCCTTATGCTTACTCCACTTATGTAGAGTTTCCCCAGTGACCAATATGTTGCTGAGGAGTTGGAAGAGAAAGTTCTGAACTGGTATAGACCAGCATCCCTCAAAGCTCCTCCCTTACAGGTCCATCAGGCCAGGTCGCATTTCTCAAGTGATCTGGGACAAGTACGTTGAGCAAAGCTCTGTTTCTTGTAACTTCTGGAACCTGGCGGTTGTGAAATCTGAGAGCCAGGAACCATTACCACCTCCCACCTTTAGTCAGTCCCAAAGGACGAAGAGGCTTCCCCTATGGAGTATCTCCAGCCTTCTCTTTCTTTCAGGAAGACCTGCCGATCCTTCCCTCCATGACCTTCTGAACAGAATTCCACAGCATCCAATGCAGCTAGAGATGGAATTGCTTTCCTCCAGCAAGATGGAATTTCAGTTGCTTCCACAACATCCCATGACAACCTTACCAGCACCTTGGAGTCATTGGCAACACTATTAGCTGCTTCCACCCTAAGCACTTTCTGGCCATCGCCATCAAGGAGATCCCCCCAGTGAACCACCCCAATATAGTGCTTGAAGGCCTTGCGCAGACAAGGTCCCATCTCTAGTCTCTAAGCTCCTCTACAAAGGGGAATCGCCCAGAACCTTCTACTGGTCCACCATCCACCCTCAAATCTACCCTTGTAGCCTGCCCAAGCTCTAAAGTAATCTTTTCAATAGTCTGGTAGGTTCTCCGCGCTTGGAATGTCCCCTTAATTGCTGCCCCAGCTGACACCAAGATCCTTGTTTGAACTGTCCTTGAAAGCCTTTAGAAAGGTAATCCCTCACTATTGGAACCCAAAATATAGACTTTCCCTCCCAAGAACCCATGCATATACTTCAGCTGAAGTGCTTTGATCATACTTTTGACATTAATCAGACTGAAGCCCCCCTTCTTCACCTGCTGACACAGGTTAGAGTAACTAGTTTTTGACGCCTGCCCTCGCTAGATGAATTGGACAATCGAACTCTGTATTCTTCTGATGTAAGATACCAGCAGTGGAACAAATCCGGCAATGTACCATAGTCTGGAAAGAATAAAAGAGTTCATGAAAATGGCCCTGCCCCGATAAGAAAAATCGAGCCATTGCCATTTTCAAGCCACTTCTTTAAGGTCTGCTTCAAGCTTTAGCCAAATTTTATGTGGCAACGCCCACCCAGTGATGGGACACCTGAGGTACAGAAACTCCTCCCATCTTTCCATCCAGGGGATTGAGCTCTTTGGTGCCACACCCAACATCGCCATTCTGCCAATGAGCCAAGCTCTGAATATAGACAGATTGGCCTTCACGTTGCTTGCATTCTGGTACATCTTCAGAATGCTCATCACCACCTTTTCCTCTTCTTCTGATGAAACATAAATTCAGTATCATCCACAAACATTAAGTGGGAGTACCCCTCGCTATTGATGGTAAGTTTCTTCCAGTACGACTTTCTGAGAGTCACTGAAAGGATCTCTATTGCAAGAACAAACAACAAGGAATATATAGGGTCTCCCTGATGCACGCCCCTACACACCTAAAATGGTGGGAGAAGACACCATTGATATTGAAAACCGATGAGGCTTCCCCATAAATAGATTTAGTCAGTCTCAGCATGCGCCCTTTGATTTCAACCTTACTTAACACTTTCCAAAAGAACGCATGATTCACCTGATCATATCCCTTATCTTGATCAAGAAACAATAGCCACCTCTTTGGTAATACTGTTTACTTGCCCAAAATTTTATCAGATGAAAAAGCATAAAAGAGTCAGTAATTGAGCGTCCTGGGATAAACTCATTCTGCTTTTTCCTGAAAACGTCCACCACAACCCCCTTTAGTCAATTGGTTAGAATCTTCATTAAGTTCTTATAGTCAACGTTAAGAAGAGTCAAAGGCTGATAGCTCCCCATGAGGGAGGGATCTCCATTCTACGCCACCAATACACCTTTTAAAAACGTCGGATCAATTGCACCAGAGACTAGTAGTTGATTGTAGAGCTCCGCAAGCATCTCAGACATTTATGCCCAAAACAACTTGTAGAGCTAAAGGATCAACCCATACTCCCCAGGGGCCTTACCATTCTTGCCTTTATGGATGGCGTATGATACCTCTGATTTGCGGATCTTGCTACAAAGTTGCTGCTGAGTCTCCTTTGGTAGGACCCCCAGTCCAGTTGTATGTATTTTGGATGCCTCCGGATCATTCTCTGAGTGATCATAAAGGTTCTCATAATAGGACTTGACTACTTCAGCCATGCGAACTGCATCCTTCACCTCAACTCCCTCATCAAAAAGTGACAAGATCCTTGCCGTGGGACTGAATGCCCCTACTTCCTTATGGAGTAGAGCCACATTACTGTTAGAGTCCTTATCCCGCCTAGATTTCCTTTGTTTGAGGCGATCCACCATGAAGGCTCCCATCAAATTTGCATATAATTCAGTCTTGGCCGTGTAGGCAGATGCCCCCAAGACCGCATCCTGTTTGCAGTTAATCTCGAAGCAACTCTCCAAGGCTTCATACATCAAACGCATGGCCCCTAGCTGCCTCCCAAAGATTTAAATGCTATTTTGAGATCAGCCTTCATCTGCAATCATTTTACTGGCGCGTCTGGCTTCTCCAAAATTGATTTCTCCACCATCTCACTTTCTTCCTCATGATCTCCTGAAGTGGAGCTCACTTCAGGAGTTCAGGGTTCAGTTTCAAAATCCCTTTCACTGTAGAAGCAACTTGAGGGTAACTGATATACAGTTCAAGGGGTCTGTGGTTTAAAGCACTTGGATAATGATTCTGAAGGATCAACTTGCAGCGACTCAGGAGAGGCTGGCGCAACACCACAAGGTCAATGCGGGAGAAATGATCCCTCTGAACGTGAGTCAACCCAGTATTCCTCTCCTCACCACAGCCCTCCTTCTACACATCTAGTAGGCCAAGGTCGACCATTAAACCGGCCAACTTGTGAGCTCCAGGATCAAAACCTCAGTTGCCTGAAGCCCAAACCTATTATCCCTAAAGCAGATACAGGCTATGTCTCCCCCTAGCACTACCGGCCCCCTGATGCCTTCCTCTTGAATCCTCAGGAAGACCTTCTGAAAGTAGGCCTTTCTTTTAGATCCAGAATTGAGCGCGTATATGCAATAAACCAAATTGATTACTCTCTAAACAATGACATTACTGCCACTGCTATTCCTGGAATCAATGCCCTTTTTTCCAGAACCTTAACCTTATCCGCCCACCAGACTAAAATACCCAACTTTGGTTTCTCCTTTTCGCTCTTTCCCTCCTCTAAAGGAGAGTCTGAGTTTGGTTGACCCACCAAGTGAGAGTAAAATGTTCACTTCAAAGGAAACTGGTAAGCCCAGTCCTCTCCCACCCCAAGTTTGGACTTAGTCTCAATGAGGAAGCCAATATCTATCCCATGTTGTTGCAATTTGTGTTTCACTCACTGCCGCAAGCCTGAAGACATTCAAACCCTGCGCATTAGAAGATGTAGCCCTGATCGCCATAGTTTTGAAACCAAAAAGGCTTTGGTGTTGGGATCTGTGGGGTCCCCATCCTCTTCCACCTCAGCTGGTTTAGCGGGACCACATTTCTTCCTCCCCTTTCTAGTACTAGCTGGGCAGGGGTGGTGGCTGCTCATTCACAGCAACTCTGGAATATTACCATTGCCAGGGTCCTCGACTGACCCCTCAGTTTCAGTTGGAGGCATTAAATTAGAAGGCACTGGACCACTATTGCTAGCAGGCAGCGCCACCCTCACCACCTCCTCTTCCCCTACGGGCCTTGTGCGCTCTAACCCGCCCACATCCATTGTGGTAGCACGGCTCTTCCACAATTGTTTAATGGGGAGAACCCCATCCATTTTGGTAAAGTATGCTGGTCCATTTTTTTATTTGCAGAATGGGCCAAAACGCCACTAAGCTCAATTTAGAGTCTAGCGGCTTAATGTGCCTTCTGGGTCCACTTCAACTCCTTGTTGACTTTTCTGGAACCTTTCAGCACCTCAGTCACCACCTATAAACTGGTGTTACCAGCCGCCGCAGCCTCCTTTGCTTTGGCTGACAACTCAGTTAGATTCTAACGCCTTCTGGAGAGCTAACTTTTATTTCTCTGAAGGCGCCATTGCTGGCATCCCCAAATTAGGCCTGATAGTTTTGTCTGCTGCTGCAGGAGGTTGAACCTGGGGACATTTGGGCCTAAAGTGCCAATTCTCACCACACAAGGAGCACTTGTCCAGCGGTACCACATGGACACACCAGGTCTCCACAGTAACTGAATGTGGCAACTCCCCTTATGACTTTGAAACTTTAACCTTCAAAAACAGCTCCCAGAATCTACGGTGAACTTTTTTAAGCCACCGTCCTTCTGCTTTTAAGTTCTTTACCAGCATGTTCTTATTAAAGGAGTTCAATCTTCCAAAGCCTTTCAGCCGAGACATCATGATCCCCCTAGCAACAACAGGTGGTACAGCCCTCTTATCAAACTTTCTGATCTCAGCGCTGATGTCAAGACAAACGGATTCCTTTTTCTTTGTGCTCAAACTGGCAGGAGAAACCTGTTCCTTTAAAGCCTAGAATTGAAATTCATAAGTTTTACCCAGAAGCTAAATGCAAAATATGGAGTGGGGTGAACCCGCACAACTCAATCATGCAGAGCATAAGCATCTCCTTAGACCACCAGTCTTCACTTCCACAGTGTGAACCCTCTTGAGGCTCTCCACCATGCTTGCCTTCAAATTTTCTGAGAAGCTGGAGTTCCCCACTTTGAAAATCTTAGTTCCGACCCCAAATCCATTAGTGGCCACTGCCGCAAAGGAGGCCAGAGCCTTCTGTGCAGCAGGGGCCACCCCCTCTGATGATTTTTTTAACAGAGTTGATCTCTCCAGTTAGTTTTGTGATGAGGTTTGCTCTCCGGGCCCTTTTTGTGCAGGAACCATCGCAGCTCTTTCAGGTCAGTCCATCAATTTGGTATGTGAGTGCTCTCACCTTTCGCTGCACCAGTGTAAGCCCATGTAAGCTACTGGCCGCTATCCCGGTTTTAAACTAACCTAGAAAATCGCGGTGATTATTGTAGACAGGTGAGCTGAAGCCCAGCCAATCAGGATTATCCCACCCTTGTCACTGAGACCTTTTAACTGCAGCGCCCCGCCTCATAGCAAAGTAGTTAACAGACAATAGCCTGACTCTTGCCTCACCCTTCCTGGCCATATCCCCCAAAGGAGAGTGGAAGCACCCACAAGAACATATTGGATCACAGTCATTAGCTTCCATTTCACACCTCTTCCAGGCCACTACAGCACCCTCCTGAGGTGCCTCTCTGGTTTCTGGTGTTGGCTACTCACTTGTGTTTCCACGGGCTTTCCTCAGTCAAGCCACTAAAAGGCCCCTAGCTTACCCTACCTTGCTCCCAGAAAGTGCATTCTCTCTTTTATTATTGTATATTTTAATAACGTTTTTCATTGTATTTTAAAGTTTACCATTCCTGAAAGTAATAGTATTTATCAGCTTTTCTAAAGTGCGAGAACCTCCACTATGTCATTGCCATATTGTTGGCTAAATTTTATTAATATTGATTCATTAAGCACTAAGACCATGATGGACAGACAATAGAGCAGTTAACGTTTTGGTGACTCACGCTGGGAAAATCTAAATATTTAAGTCATAAAGTCTTTACCTTAAAGCCCATTGAGCCAGCCGACCTTCCAGCTTCTTTAAATTATTTAACTAATGAAGAAAAGTGTGGTTGGTTAGTACTCTAAAGTGCACCCCATGGACATAAACCTGGAACTGCTTATATGTATAGATCGCTGAAAAACACTCCTTTTTAGTTACCATATAATTTAAGGCCTAAACATCTAAAGTCTATCTACAATAAGTTATTAAAACTCAATTTCCTCATCATTGGTTAGCATAAAACCACCTATACAGCAGCGGGGACGCATCCATCTGGATAATAAAATGTCCCTATAAAACCAGAAACATTAATATCAAGGTTTTGTTCATACAAACACTCAGATTATTAAAGGCCAAAAGGTGTTCACAATCCAGTCAAATTGTACACCATTTTTAACAACTGGCGCAAAGGTCCCCCAGTTTAACTAAACTTCATGACAAATTAGCAATATTAGCCAATCATTTTAAGAAATGCCTGGACATCTTGCTTTCTTGTCATCTGCATCATTTTTCTTTAATTTAGAACTAGGTGGTCCCAACCTAAAGGGGGAATATACCGATCCTTATTTAATCACGCCTGAGCTCCTAAGATCTTGAGGTGAAGGCAGGGGGAAGCAAAGGTGTCAAGAAAGGGCGGAAACTTTTCCAGAGCCAGTTGTCTGCTTGAACTGACCTATTGGCCCATGACAACATGGTAAGTACTCTTAGCGACATCTCAAAATGAACCTGAAAGTGGGTGATCATATGGGGCAGAGTCACAGAGTGGAATCAAAAGTGGTGCGAAGATATGAATTATGAATAGTCCATATCACTACGCCAAATTCCAGGACCCTTAATGATTGAAAGTAAATTGGGGAGTGAGAGGTTGAACATGAAGTCCTGAACAGGGTGCGCTACTCAGGGTTCTGCTCACAGGAGTTTGCGGACCTTGCTCCAGAAAGGGGCTATGAGGGGGCAAGTAAAGAAGCGGTGGAGGTGGGTGTCTGCCAGCTCTTCACATTGTGGGCAACTCTTGCACTGGAAGGTGGGACCAGTTCAATCCCCTGTCCAGTATGAGCAGTGTAGAACATTCTACAGCGTATTTGACATTTAGCTGAGAGAACAGGATGGGTAAATTCCTTCCAGAACGCCATGAGATCACATTACACAGCGGGGTGTAAAAGGACAAGGAGATGAGGCCTCATTGGGGGTCTGTCCAAAGGGTGGAGGTCGGAGATAACGATTAACCCATTTTGGAACAGGGTGTGATGTCGGGGGCTGATCCCAGGGCCACTCCCTTTATAAGGGAAGGCGTGATAAACCCTTACTCCTGCCCTCTTAAGTGAAAGGAGAGCCTGATTCCAGTAAGAACTTGATGAGGGTTTGAGGCGGTGGCCTGTATGGTTTGTTAGCCATTCTCCCACAGCTGTTGGCAAGGTTTGTGGGAGCCCTAGAGAGGCCTCTAAACCTAGTGTAAGATGGAGCCCATTGTGGCATTGGAGCCATATACCAGCAAACGACGTGCTCAAAGAACACCATCAGTATTAAAGTGGCATGAGACCTAGTGTCCAAAAGACCTGGGCCCCCTTCACTGCGGGGTTGAGAGATTGTGGTCAGAGATGTGGGTGGGTGGTTGGATCCCCATATCAAACAGAGATTTAGCATATTCAACTTCGTGTAGAAACTGTCTGTAAAGGGGAAGACATGAGAGATGAACCATAGCTTTAATAAAAAACACTTGCCATCAGGGCGCGTCCCTGGGGGGTAATACGCCAGCAGCTCCAGCTAGCTACAAAAGAGTTAGTTGCATTGAGCAAGTGGTCCTCATTATCCTTGATCGCGACCCCTTGTGGTGTGGTGAGGACATCTAGATGCCAAAAGATGTCCCGAGTAGGTTCCAAACCAAGGGCAGAGGAAACAATGGGGTATCAATTGCACTAAATGGTTATAGAAGTGTTAAATTTTGCATTGGACGCCTTGGAGTAGCGATCCAGGGTCTATATAAACAGGTCTAGGTCCTTCTTACATACAACTGCCACTGATGTCATCAGCAAAAGCTATGGTGTGGGTAGGGGGTTTTCCAGTAACCAGAATAATTACCAGTCATTCCAGGAGTAACTCCAGAAGAGGATCCAAAGCTATTTTGAACTAGATTGGGCTCAGTGAATTCCCTTGACGTAGACCCTGTTTAACCATAACTGCTGCCATAAAGACTGTTGGGGACAATACCTTAGTGTGAATCTAGGCGTAAAGCGCTGATAGCCATATCCTAGCTTGTGATGGGATGTGGAGGCGGGCTATGGAGGCGTACAGATATTTCCAATTTACTCGATTGTATGCTTTTCATATTCAGAAACGCCACTAAAACCATGCGTCAAATGACGAGGTAGCTGATAGGGTTGCCAGAAGTTCATTTTAATTGTTCCAAAGCGATCTCCATGGGATAAAGCCATGTTGAGCTGTGTTGAGGTGTGGTGCTGCCCACTTAGTCATGCATTTTTCTAAAAGCTATTAAATAGTTTGTAGTCCGTGTTCAATATTGATTTTGGTCTCCAGTTTAAAGGGTCCTCTCAGCTCTCTTTCTTATGGATAAGGGGCATAATTGATCCTCTCAAGTCAGGAATTACGCCCCTTCTGCCAAGAGGGTCGAGAAGAGGGGATGGAGGGCCTTTGTAACAGCGACATGATTCACTAGATACACCTTAAATGAGATACCATCTGGGCCTGGGACCTTCAGGAGTGGTCTGTGGAGTAGAATGTCCATTCCTTCTTGCTGCATAATTAGTGCAAAAAGTTCTTCATCCGCTGAGAAATTAACCAATAGTTCCAGAGCCCCTACAATGAATTAATGAACATCTGGGTTTACCAGGAAGACTTTAAGAGAGCTGAATATCAATTGTGGATCTTGATGGTGATTCTCTCCTTGTTTGTGGTGACGGTGATTCACACCCTCAGGGTTGCAATCTCCTGATACTTTGAGCGGGTTTCTGCTTCTGGTAAAAGAAACGGGTGTTCCATTCCCATTGGGTGTAGTAATGCGACGATGTGAAGTATGCTGCAAGTTCTTCTTGCTCAGTAAGTTCCTGCTGGTATGTATTTTGGGCCAATTCCTAAGCCTCCAACCATTGAGAGGAAGGCACCGGTCAGCTATTCCTTTCAAGATGTCTTATTATAGCTTCAGCGCGTCTGATTATAGACTGGGCTGCTATCATTTGAGCCTTGACACAATTGTAGGATAACTTTAGGATCCTTGCTTTTGTATCAGCCCATTTTTCTTGTAAAGTTTTCAAATGAGGCGAAGCTAGGTGCTCTGGATCACAAATGGCTGAATTTATCTTCTCTCTTTCAAACTGACTCTTTAAGAGCCCTGGAGCAAACCTTGGCCAAAATCTTCTCGATGATCTGAGTGTGGCTGTCAGAATCATCATGAGGGATCTGTGATCACTTATAGTATTATCTTGGGCTATGGGAGAGGGAAGATTGATCAACCAGAATATGCCCAATAGGGCCAAATCAATCCCTGAAGCTGATGTGAATCTCTGACCTGCACCTTGGATCCAAGACATACAGTCATGGCCAGATGCTGAGGGGGGAGGGCTTCCATAAAACCACTTGACCCAAGTAAATTTTGAAGGCAAGTTGTACTTCGTCTGTCTTGTGTGGAAGGAGGAAATATGTCACGCACGCAACTTACTATTGTGTTAAAATCCCCCATCAGCACAGTATTGCCTAGGAGTTGTAGTAGAGCAAGTTCTTCCAAAAGGCGGTCTTGCTATTGGCCTGAATTTGGCAGATATATGCTTGCAACAAATAAGGATTACTCAGGGGTTGATAATTTAGCCAATATAAGGTGATCATCAAGGTGTTTCGAAAAATTGGTGGGTTTTCACCCAGGGGTTGAGGATAATAAGGGCCACATAGTGTGTCCAACAGTAGTTACCTCCAAATTGGTCATTCCATGCTACAAAATCAGAGGGGGGGACATGGGGCTCCTGGATGGCTGCGATATCCACTTGAGTTGACCTGAAGTTGTGGAGGAGGCAGGCTCTCCGCTTGTAATCCTGAAGTCCTTTAGAGTTAATGGACTGCAGGGTCAGGGCGCCCCTTTGGGGCCTCATAGCTGTCCCCATCTGTATCCTGGGCGGTTACCAGAGCTTCCACCTACATCCATAAGGCCGTTCATTTTTAGTCCTTGAGTTTGACTCTTTGCAGCAATTTGTGATGATCAATGAGGAGGAGGATTATCCTGAGTTGATGAGCCTGTGGAGCCTGTAATCCAGACCAAGATACTACCCCCATTTTTTGAACAGGATTATTTTGAGGGTGTTATAGACTCACCCATTTGTACATCATCTGATGTATCAAAATCCATAGGCACCTCCTTCAGTACTAATAGTGACGTCTGAGTTGCAAAACCCTTAGATGTTAAGGTGGCAATGACTTGGACCTCCACTCTGACTTGAGGTACTCCATACTTGTTCCTCTCTTGGGTTATTTTGTGTTACTGAATTCGTTTTAGATGCCACCATTGGGATGAATTCCTCTGTTATCTTGATGAGAATCAGATTTGCGCTTATTTTGGGCTGATGAAGGGTTTGGCAATTTAGAAGGGGGTCCCATAAGGAGAGGGGTTTCCTCACTAAGGGAATAAAGTTGTGCAACTGGCTGTGCCTTCTCAACTGCTACACGTAAAGCAGAGAGGATTAGATCCTATACCGGTGCCCAGTAGTTTGGCTGCAGGATCGTCGCTGCTGCTGTGTGGGAGCATTTCTTACCAGTCACTGGAACTTGGCTACTAGATGAGAGAGCTTGATTAAGAGCTATACAACTAATATATAGGTTGCTCAAAGCATTAAACCATAAGCAACGTTGACGTGCCTGGTCTGGATCAACAAACAAGACTTCTGAACAGGATTTAATGACTGCAACACGGGAATAACCTCCATGTTGCGGGCCATCATTGGTTTAAGGATTAATGATGCTCTAGCAATACAAGCCCTCTGGGTTGGGACATAGTAAGCTGGTGAGCACAGGTCTACTGATAGAACTTATCCAAATTTCATCAATCCCCAATTCAGTGCAAGCTTTATGGATTCTGGGTTCACTGTAATTGGAAGATTTGAGAAAGTTATCCAGGAAATTTTCTCAAAGTTAGATCTAGTTTCAGCACATGAAGAGAGCCATGAAGAATATCAATTGTGACTGAGGCTGCATGGTCTGCATCTGCTGCAGTTATAAACCTACATTAATATAGTAACTTTTCACTACTTCATGAATGGTGGTGCTCACTAAAGGCTCTTGCTATTGCTTCAAAATAGCTAAAAATAATCCCTTGCATAAAACTCAACAAATTATGCCCATAGTAGACTCTAAATGCATGAGCAATAGTAGACCTAAGGAGTGCACGTTGTGAGCGAGTTTCCGCCCATCTCTTCCTCACTTCAACCACAAAAGCAGCTTCATGAAGGTCAATGGTGGGTGGTGAAGGCAGTAACTTTTTCTGACATGCGCCTGAGGAATCCTTCACTCGCTTATTTTTGTTTACATTTACATTTACATTTTTAATTTAATTCTAATCTAGTGGATTCTCACATGGGTGAAAACCCCAGACGGAGGCGCTGGAATTCCTCTGGATTTACGCGCTGGCCCCTGCTGGGCCTTCCCTGTTAGTACTAAAATTTTGGCAGGTTGGTTAGGATTACTGGTTTGGGCTTATTCCCTGAGAATGATTGGTTAATTCTGGATCATCATCAGACCAATCTATTACTCCAGTCTTCATCCGACCATCAGCAGATACTGGTAGGGATTTTTCAGCTGGTTGATTGGCTATTTGGCTATTTGGCTAGTTCCATCTGAATTTAGATTTTGATTATTGATTTTGATGAGCATTATGGCTAACTGATTCGCCACTTACTGTTGATTCAGTTAAGCGTGTTAGTTGCCTTCCAAACCATTAAAATGACGTCCAAATGATTCACCAATTACTGTAGATTCAGTTTGGCTGCTTCAAGTAATATATGAAGTGAAAAATAACGGCAAACTGATTCAAAAGTTTCTAATATTCAGTTTGAGCGCCCTAGTTGATTTCTGAAGGGGAGGCGGTTGGAAAAGCCATCCAAACCCCTGCGCGGTATTGGGAGCTTCAATACTCCCTACTACCGTGGTTAGATTATTAGACGCGCCTCCAGGGTGGGGCGCACTAATTAGTTGACCCTAATTCAACACAGAGTTGACTGGGGTAGGCTGTACAGTGGTGGTATCATTTATGATCTCACTGTGATTTGATAAAGATTGATCTGCATCTGCTTTTGCAGCTGCAGTTTAAGAGTGGGTCATATGGTTTTATGCACAAGTCGGCAACTGAGGGTTTTGTGATTTGGGGTGATTTTTAGTGAATTCCAATGCATTGGAGGAGCGTTCAGTGGACTTTTTAACCATTGTTCTTTATATTCGATAAGATAAATTTCTGGGTGATTGTAATATTTAAAAATTGAAATTTAGTGGTGAAAGAAAGGTCCTCTGCATCATTTTCCTAATTGCTTTAACTTCACTATGTGAGGACATAAGCCTGCTTTAATATGAACCCTCAATAATTTAATTGTTCTTGGAAAATTTGCATTTCTGTAGTTTGAATTTAAGGTCAGCCTTGAAGAGACTGTGTAAGTCTTCCTCAAAAAATATAAAATGAACTTTTAAATGTTCTATAATAAAAATTTTACAGCATCTAAAAATACTAACACAAAGTGAAATTAATCACCTAAAATATTATCCATGGTCCATTGGAAGGTCATGTGAGCGTTGCACAGCCCTTGAAGTAACTAAGTGGGTTGATACAAGCCCTGAACTGTAATCATGGCGCACTTCTTTTTTTCTAACTTTGGTATTTTTTAGTACCAGGTGGTCCCAGCCTGAAGAAGGGATTAACCAAATTTTATTAAAATTACGCCTGAGCTCCTAAGAGCTTGAGGCGGGGGAAGGGATGGGTTGATGGTTTGAGAAGTGTAGATGGAGTAATCCACCAAAGTTGTAAATCAGATTGAATGGATCACCTGGCGGTTGGTGATGTAACAAAGATCTTCATGGCCATCTTAAAGTGCACCTGAAATTGGAAGATCATTTGAGGTAATGACCACAGCTGAAAGTCAAAAACAGAACAGAGATAAGAATTATGGATAGTCCATATCATTAAATTAAACGCCAGGATTCTAAGAGATCAGGGGCAGTCAGAAAAGAGCGGTCAGACATAATGTCCTGAACTGAACTATCACCCAGGGTTCTGCTCAGAGGAGTTCACGTACTTTGATCCAGAAGGGGGCGATGAAGGGCAGGTAAATAAGCGGTAAAGGTGGGTTTAAGTTGGCTCAGCACATTGTGGGTAGAACATGTACTGGAATGTGGGACTTCTTTGATTCCCTGTTCTGTATGAGCAGTGTAGAACTCGCCACACCATAGTTGACACTTTTGCTGAGAGAATAAGGTGGTTAACATCCCGCCAGAGCGCTTTGAGATTGCACTTTATGGAGGGATAGAAATTTGAGGAGGCGAGAATGTATTGGGGTATGTACAAAGAGTTGAGGCTGGAGGTAACAATCCTCCTATAGTGGACTAGGGTATATTAGCCGGGGATGATGACAGGGCCACTCCTTTTGTACGGAGAAGATGGTATATGCGTGCAACTACCTGTTTGAGGGCTAGGAGGGCCTGATTTTAGTATAATTTGATATAGATTTGAGGCGGTGACCCAGGTGCTTAGATGGCCATTATTCAACAGCTGTTGGAGAGGCATGAGGGAGTCCCAGAAAGGCCACTTGCGCCTGGCATAAGGATGAATACCACTGCGGCATTAGAGTTACATCCAAAAGATTATGGGCATTAACAGCATGATTAGTATTGATTAAGCAGGGATTCTAGTGTCCAAAAGTACCAGGCCACCTTTGCTGTGGAATCAGAAAATTGTTGTCAGAGTGGTGGGCGGGTGGTTGAATCTCATATCTAGCAACAGAATATTATATTCAGCCTCATGTGGAGAAAAAAGTATTCGAGGTGGGTCAACCTTGGGACAAATATACCACACCAAGAATTTTTCTAGCCAGTACAGATTTCAAACTTGTAATGAACAAAATCTGCACTAGGGTGGAAGCAGTTTTACCCGCCAGGCTAACCATCATTCCTCATGTAGAGAAACTGTGAATCTTTCTTTCACATTGATTGCCAAAATCAAAGATGAATTTTAATCTACATGTAAAAACACATGAAACCATCCACTCAATTAAACAATTTTGTACAAAATGTCACTGTCATTGACGCTTGCAGCCCCAGCATGAGGTGGTGGTGCGCCGCCTTCTGGCGATGTTTGGCCACCGCCAATGTACACTTAGGCTGGCTCTGCTAGCCCTCCAAATGCTAATGGCCAGTATATCCTACCTCTGAATTTGTCCTGTTCATCTTGCAATCTCTCAGGTGGTTCTCTGTAGCTCTTTGGTGCTCCCTCAGAGCAACCTGCAGTTCAGCCTCCAGGTTGAATATGGGAAGCTTTTCCCATATGTAAGCGCATCATCATTGAGATAGCCATTCCCGTGTATAAACCTACCAGATTTATTAATTTCAGCTATTTAAGGGCTATGTTGGTCCTGTTTTCAGGTCTGAAGCCAAGGCGGCAGCAGCAGCCAAGCTTCCAATATATATAAAATATCCCTATTCCCGCCATTTTTAAATGGCTCCCAGATGATACCACTTTGATGGTCAAGTTCTCCAGGTTACCCTCCTATTTTTTCCTTAAGCGCCTCCTCCATGTACTATTGGAGGGTTTGTTTATTTACAGCTCAGACCCTGTTTTGTAGTTTGTGGTGCCCAATGGGTCAGATTTTTGGCAAGACCTTATGCCTTTGTGACAATCCACCCATTCAATTGTGACACTCACCTCAAGAATCCCCCACATTATGATCATATCAACCCCTGACCACTAATTCCTGGGTCCACATCAAGAATGGCTGTCCCATGTGCCCCTTGAGCGTCAAACTAGACCATTTGAAGTGCAAGTGCCCTGCAGTTTATGCCTCCACCACTTCTGCCGCTTCCCCCTCCAGCGTTGGCTTGGATGCAGCAAAACCTAAATTTTTTGAGTGGGGCTCAATCTTCCCGCCCCAACCTTAGCAAATTCTGGCACAGCTTCCAAAGCTGCAGCCAATAAAAAAATTTAAAAGTTTAAAAATTTGGGTAATTTATGGCAGCCTGAGCTGATTGTTGAAACAGTTTCAGCTGAGCTGCCGTGATTGACAGTTCTAGCCAATTAGGTGCTGCCAAACTACTAACTCCTCTATCTGGGACAGTGCTATCCAAATCAACTTTTTTTGAGTGTTTCAATTGGATTGATGATAGTTACTGACCGTACAACGTCAAACTGAATTTTTCTTTGGAGAAATTCTTCATCAATCCTCCCAATTTACGCCCCCGCCATTTCCACCATAAAAAACGGTTATCCTTATATAGAGGTATAAATAAAATGGCAGTTAAAGCCACTGCTGCTCTTACAGCACCTTACTCCGCCAGAAACTCCATTGAGCAATAGAACCCCTGGTTGAAATTATTCAAATCCTACACTTCCCCAGTAATTTTGATGAAAATGCACAATAAGGAATTAGGGAGCTCACTTTTGGTGCATGCCGCGCTTGCATTGATGTGGCAAAGCTTCTCTTTTTGACCCCGATTATCCCAAAACCCACCAACACATTAGTAGTTTACTTTGATGATGGCTCTCATCACTTTTGCTGAGCATCAACTTGCTCAATATGTTGAGGCAATAGACACTGAAGGCCACAATGTGAAGAAGACAGCCAGCTATACCTCCTTAGGACATATGTTGCTGATGCACCAACCCTGATGCTATCCTACATGGTCCACCAGCTAATGCAGGCACTGGAAAAAAGTTTCCCCAAATCTTCCTCACCTTTTGATATGGCTTCCTAGGCTGTTAGCTGAGGTGCCATATTGGTAATTTTTTTAGTACTAGTGGTGCCCAACCTAAAAGGGGGCATATTGGTAATTTTTTAATTTCTAATTATCCCTTTGTTTGGCTAATAAATCAAATAAAGATGCGTGGCGGCCCCCTTTTGGGTTGGGCACCACTAGTACTAAAAAGTTAGATACTGTTTGTGAAGGGGCAATTGTGAGTGATGAACCAAACCTATGATACCATAAACACGTTTTACACTAGGGCTCATCCCTGGGGGGTGATTTGCTGGCGGTTCCAGCTAACTATGCAGGAGACCATTGCCTCAAGTATATGATCCTTATTGTCCTTGATCGTGACCCCTTGGTGTATGGTGAGGACACCTAGGTGGCGGAAGGTGTCACGGATTAATTCCATGCCAAGGGGGGAAATAAGGGGCACTAACTTGCACTATAATAACTTTAGAGGTTTTAATTTTTGCATTAGACGCCTTGGAATAGTGATTGAGGGCGTCGATGGTAAGGTCAAAGTCCTTCTTAATCAACTGCCACCATAGTGTCATTGGCAAAGAATATGGCGTGAGGTGGGAGGTTTGCTGAGTACTTGGATACCCATGATTTGTTTATGAAGTAGGGCCAGGAGGGGGTCAGGATTATGTTGAACAGAATTGAGATCAACGGGCCCCCTTGTTGGAGTCTTGTTTAACCATCACTGCCTCCATAAAGCCCATCATGGTCAGTTCTTTGGTGTGAAGTTTGTTGTATAGCACTGAGATTACCTCCTAGCTCTTGGTGGGATGTGGAGACGGGTTAGGGAGGCGTTGAGATACTTCCAGTTCACTCAAATGTACAATTTTTCCAATTCAAAGAGCACCATGAAACTATGGGTTTGATGTGAGTTGGCTGACAGAGTCACAAAAAGCTCATTGTAGTTATTATACAGCAATCTCATGGTATGAAGCCATTATGAGTGGGGTTGAGGTGAGCGCCGCTTACCTAGTCATGCAGTTCATTAGGAGCTTAGAAAAAGTTTGTGGTCAGTGTTTAATAGAGATATTGGTTACCAGTTTAAGAGGTCCTCCTTACCTGCTTTCTTATAGATGAGGGTCATATAAGAGCTTCTTGAGTCAGTTAGTACACTTCCTTCTGCCAAGATGGTCAAAAAGGGTGAAGGGCCTCTGTAACCATTATAGGATCCTCTAGGTACACTTTTAATGATATATTATCTGAGAAAGGGCCTTTAGACGTGGGGCGAGGAGAAGTATTATAAATGCCTCTTGATTGTGTGAGAGACACAAGAAGATTTTTATCTTCTGAGAGATCAACCGTCTGCATTAAAATTCATCCAATGAAAATGTGAACATCTGCCAGGTTTACCTAAGAAGCCTGGAGTAGGGTTGAACAGTAGTGATGGATCTCGTTGGTGATTTCCTCCTTATCCGTGGTGATTGTGTTCCCCACCTTTACGTTTCAATATCCTGAGCCTTTTAGTGGAGTTTTTGTTTTTTTTTGTAAAAGAAGTGAGTGAGGAGTTACCACTGGGTGTAGTAACGTGACAATGTGAAGTTCACTGACCATTGTCTTGCGAAGTAAGTTCATGGTGATATGACTCTTAGGCGGCTTCCCAAGCTCCTTCCATTGGGGGAAAGGTGTGGACTAGAAAATTATTTCAAGATGCCTAATTCTGGCTTCATCTCATATTACCTTGGTTCAGGCCACAGTCATATGAGCTTTCACACAATCATAGGCTGCCTTCAAAATCTGACTTTGTCTCCACCTATTTACCTTGGGAAGTGCACAAATGAGGCGAATTTGTGGATACTGAACTATGAATGGTAATAATCAGTTTTTTTCACATAAAGATTTGTTTATAAATGCTGAGGTGATCCTAGGCCAAAAACGCTAAAATGGTCTGAGGTTGGTCGTGAGGACCACCATAAGGGACCTATGTTTGCTAATGGTATTATTGCAAGTTGTGTGAGTAGAGATTTGACCAATCAGTATGGTCCCAATTAAGATCATGTTGATTTGGGATGAGGACTTGAACTTCTTCTACTTGTACAGAATTTTAGTCATGCAGCTAAGTTCTGACGTGGAGGGGGAGAGGGTATCAGAGAATTCACTGGACCAAAAGAGCTGGAGTCAAGTAGCACCCAAATAATCCTATTTGGCAGGGAGGAGAGTTACTGTATGTAACTCAACATGGTGTTGAAATTGCCCATAAGCACCATATCGTTGGCAGATGAATATGGGTGAGTTCTTACAGTAGCCAGTACTATTCCTGCCTGCATTCATGAGGTATATACTCATGTGGTATAAAGGGAACCTGTGGGGTGGATATCTTGGCCAAGTTTAGGCAGTTGTCAAGGTGTTTTAAAAATAGCGGGCTTTCAACTGGGGTTTAGGAATAATGAGGGCCGAGTAATTTGTACAACAGGAATTACCTCCCAATTGTTCATTCCATTCTTCTATCTCAGAGAGGGGGACTTGGATTCTTTGGATGACTGTGATATCCACGCAAGGCGACCTAAAATTGTGGAGCAGGAAGGCTTTACGCTTATAATTCCATAATCAATTGGAGTTAATGGACTGCAGGGTTATGATTCCCCCATGAGGCCTTATAAATGGCCCCCTCCATATACTGGAGGGTTGCTGGGGCTTATACCTGCATAAGTGAGATGCCTCGTTTTAAGTCTCTGAGCTTGACTCTTGGCAGCGAAATAATTGGAACATTAGGGGGATTGGGGTTGTACTGGGTGGAGGGTTGAGGAGCCAGTGAGCAAGCCCAATATGCCCCCTCTGCTGCTTTTCTGGGAAGGGCCCCCCTAGTTCATCCATAAGGGCTTTGTCCAAGCTGTCCGAGTTCAATTTCACTTCCTCCAGTACAGAGAAAGAAGTCAGAGATGTGTTATAATCATGTGGTGGGGGATCAATAGTGTTTGCGGTCTACCTCAAGAGGTGCTCCAGTAATTCTCCATTGTAGCATCCAATGCCTGAGTGTCATACATCCCTGCTGGTTGGGTGTAACACTTATGCTGCAAGGGTGGTGTGGGACAAGTCCACCAGTTTGTGCCTGCCAGAGCTAATAACAGCTGGATTTGAGGAGGGGTTAAAAGGCTTGCGCTTGGTTGCACTGGTAATGGAGGCGGTAGATTAAAAGGGGTCCCTATTGGGAGAAGTGCTATGTGCCAAGAGGGTATTGTTACTTGGTTACTGCACTTTTCTAACTGCTTTACGAATGGAAGTCAGAGACAGCTCAACTTCTGGAAACCAATAGGTTGGTTGAATGATCTCTGCTGCCACTACATGAGAACACTTAAAACCACAGAGGGCGGCTAACTGGTGGTCAATAAGGTTTGTTTGCGCAATACAATTGTTGTAGAGGTGACTTAGGGATTTGCACTATGAGCAATGGGGCCATGCTTGATTGGGATCCATAAATAGAATCTCAGAGCAAGATATGAAGACAACGACACATAGTGTGATCTCCGTCTTTTGGGCTACCATGAGTTTAGGAATAAATGACGCTCTGATGACATGAGCCCGTTGAGAAAAGATCATAGTATGATGGCACGTTGAAGTGCACTGATAAGATGGATTCAAATTCAATAAGCCCTCAATGGAGTTCAAACTTCAGGGCTTTTAGGTTAACCGTGAACGGAAGGTTCAAGAAGGTTAACAAGAAAATCTCAATAAGATTTTCCAGGTACTGGTGATTGGCAGTAAGCCATGCGGGATTGCAATGTTGGTAGATGCGTTGCTGTCTGCTTCTTCTGGGTTCATAAACCCACATTAATGTAGTGACTTGTCACCATATTTTTGAATGGTATTGTTGATAGGGAAGGCTATAGCTATTGCTCCAAAGTAGCTAAAAATTATGGTAGTAGTACTCAACGGGCGTGGTCATAAGAGTTGCAAACTGCATGAGCTAATGGGTAGAGAGGAAGGATCTTTTGCTCTTGTTTTTCCCACCGTTTCTTATCCTCTGCCACATATCTGGCTTTACAAGGGTCAGTAATAAATGGAGCAGGTGTCATCGATTTCTTCTAGGCCACTGCGGCTTTCTTTGCATCTTTGTTCTTGGTTTTCTCTGACACCACAGGCTCAGGGTGGGCGTGCCATAGATGGATTTGCCAGGCTCCATTGGGGTTCATTCCTTGTTGGGGATGACCCCCTGGCGCCGCTTGGGCTAGCATTATAATCAGAGGCTCTAAATTTGCTTTTAGGTTTCCTATTCATCATCTTTAGTGTTCCTAACACAGGGCCATAAGTCATAGTGGGTCAGGTTTTCAAATTAACATTTGGATTAGTAAGTGCAAAGCAATTAATTAGGAACAGGCTCATCAATGAACCAAACAACGGTAATAGGGTTAATTTGATCTTAATATTGCTATCTGGGAGGGTCCCAACAATTGGCTCATTCCTTGGTTTGTTCCAACAATAAGAAAGTTTTTAGGGAGTTGGTACAGTCATATGACCTGGCATGTACAATCAATTCCGCTGGGCCTCAAAAGTCAGTATTTAGGAAACTTGTGGATGGGTAAAATATCTCACTACCTTGGGCAGTTTCATTGATAAAGGTGAATTCCACCGTTGGCACTGAGTGGGTGGATAAAAACATCCAATTGAAGTTTAGTCTTTTTTTTCTTAATTGGGGCAGGGTTAGCTAAGGTGGGTGCATCAGCGGTATGGTCTACAATGAACGAACTTTTATTGATGTATTGTAAAAGCATCTACCTTTGTGGCTGCTGACTGGGAGTGGGTGATCTTATTTATGCATATGTTGGCAATCTGGGGTTGCTGTAAGGTTTGGGTTTGGTTCTGGTCCTTTCTGGCAAGTTGGCGGGATCTTTGGTGGGTTTTGCCGCCATTAAGCTATGGTGATATATAACTTTTCTATAGTACCTAAGATCTAGGGTAATGTAATGTTAAGTAAAGCTTAACAAAAAGTAAAGCAAGATCTAACTTTGGCAGCCCAATCTTATAATAGTCCAAAAAATAGATCCATGGCTTAAAAATATTCAAGCCTCCTTTGCGGTCCAGCACATTGTCAATGCATGGAAAATTTGAGTATCTTTGGTAACACCGTTACTTTATTTTAATCAATTAACACATGATTTAACCCATTTTTCTTAGTACCTAACATTAGAGAGGCTCAAGGACACTTGAGGAAACTAACGTTTAAACTTTATAATCGGTTTAATTTCCTTGTTAACAACAGCATAAGCCACTTTTGATCAACTATAGGATATAGGCAGATGGTAGATGATTTCTAATTTGACCATATGTAGCACATCTTGTGCACTTTCCAAATAAAAACATTTTGCAAAAATAGTATTAGATTTCATAAAAAAGCCAGCGCTTGGTCCTTTTGATCTTTTTTATACTGTAAAGGGGTTTATAAGGGATGATAAAACAAACTGGTTGGCATGTAGTGTCTTTAAGTTAATGTTCTTATATAAAAATAAGCTTATGTATATATTACACTTTGTTGACAGTAAAACATTGAAAAAGCAACAATTTGATGTCAAATAATCTAAGTTTGATTTTAGATATAAATAAGCTTTTATATCTTGGATTTTACCATGGTCAAAAAGAATAACCCCAGGCTTGGCAACCAGCTCCAAGTTTTATTGGCAACATGGCGCAAATATCTCTCCATATAGCCCTTAGGTCATCTCAATATTAGTTTCTGTTCCCCACTATATTTTTAGGGCCTGCTTGACTTGTAAACTCTGATTAGACCATAGGTTATTTCTTTGATTTTAAAATCAGGAGGGAATTGCTTGGTCCAGTTATGGATCTTTTGATAACTCAGAGAATCTGTAGCATTTTTATAGGCGATATTAATAAATACCTAATTCTTAGGCGCGGGGCTAAGACCCTTCCATTATGATAATGTCGGTGTGTTTGGCCAATATTTATCAAATTTTCCTTAGAATCAGTTTTGTCCCATAATCTCTCATAAAAAGAGGTCCAATTAGTTATTTATAGGTGTGATTAGGTAATTTGACGGCTGGAACTGATACCAATAGTGAGTTGAAACGCAGCAGCAACGCACTATAAGCTCCTTCACTTTAGTCAACATTGGACTATAAATTAGGTATTGCTTATGATGGTCAATAATGGCGTGAGTCCAAGTCTTTTCACTGATTTATATGAAATATTGATTAGTGCATACTATCCATGATAGCTCTTACCTTGAGCTTAATTACTGCAATATCAGGAAAGTACACACATGATAATAAAGCGTCAGCTGCATTGATTAAATTGTCCAATTTCAGCAAGTTATATATGAAATTGTAAGTCTAAGCACAACAGAGGGCTTGATTCCCTAAATCCTTATAATTGGTATGGCTACATGGACCTGTCCAACTTGGGACATTCCCTAAGAAGACTGGGAACTCATGTTACTTTAATTGCTGGACATAGTGCTTCATTTTTAATTTTACATTCTAAAAATAAAAATTTTCTGGCAGCGACAGATTGAATTCAACTATTACTGCCTCAGTTATTACTGAAGGGGAACCCATTGGCAAAGTGACTGGTTTCATTCTTAAAGTCATTTTTCAGTTAAAGAAAAGTCAGGTTTGATATTATTTGGATTTTTCTAGAGTTAACAGAATTAATTAGCCCTTTCATATTCCGCCTTGTCTTTTCCAAAGTCATAGTCAATTCTGGGTATTTCATTTGGATGGTAGATTTAGCAGCAGGAGAAGAGCAGTGACATGAATAGTATGGGCAGTTCGCATAATTGACAAGTTAATGAATCATCAAATTTATAAGAAAATATAATAGAGAGTCAGAGTAAACTTTTTGTTTCAGGGTAATAATACAACTGCATATTTCACAAGGCTCTGGTTGACAGGAGTAAGCGCCTTAAAGAGGTATGGTGCTCCAGAAAAGTTAGTTTACCATGTAAGTAATGTTATATTACTCATAAGCACCAGTAAAACACCCAGTATAACTCCTTGTTTGTGTCATGATGGTGGTAGATATAGTTTAGACTGGCCTGCCAGTCTAGATGCCTGAACACCCAGAAGGCAAGCCCAAATATTAGAAGCGCTGCTATTTGAACAACTGTAAATTGTGTAAAGTGGAAATTCACCAGCAAACGCCAAAAGGTCGTAATCATGAAAAACAATCCTGCAACAAAACAGGCTGTCACTGCCCTTGGCTCATGGGTTTAGGTTCTAGGAAAAGTAAGATCAAAAATGGGAGGTTTAAATTTTGTCATAATGAAAGACATTGGATTTTGGGTATGGAATTTTAATGAGTTTTTTAAAATTATAAAATCAACTGGCAATTTTTACAGTGTGTTAAGACTGCTTAATGAAGATGATTGATTTGGGGAATAGCTTAGACAATCTCAGGATTGGGGCCCTCAAGAATCGCCTAACTCAACAAACTTTAAGCGAGGGGGAAAACAAATTATTTAGAACTGACTTCAAAATTGTCAGTGGCTTGCTGAGTCATTGTCATCTTATCCACAGATGCCCAATTTGCAACAATTTTTTTGGTTTTGATGACTAGAGCAATGGCATCTTGCCAGCAGGCAGTGGGAATTTCCCAAGGCCACCCCACATAGGGGAAGACCCATGAGGTCAGGAATGGGTTTGGGATGCCCAACCTGCCAGCACCTGGTCACTCCAGGGTCCATTAATCCAAACTAGAGCTATTGGGAGGGGGTTGCGATACTGCTGGGGAGGGTTTTAAACTTGTGTAAGCATTTTCCAATGGCTTGATGCCATTGGCGAGTTCCTCCAAAGATTTGACTTTAGGGGCTTTCTTCATAGATTATACACGCCCATTGGGCTTTAAGCCAAGATTTTGCAATTGTCAACTATTAATGTCAAAGATTTGCTGCTATTAATCATACTCTGCCCCTTTTCCCCAAGTGGGTATTAATACATTGTCAACTTTCTACAGATTCCCTTAATTCGCCCCATTAATTCTTCAGAAGTAAGGACTGGGGTTGGGGGTGGAATACACAAAGGGTACGCTGTCACCCACTGCTTGTCCTCCACAAGGTGCAAGATTGCCCTGGTTGATGAGGGGGGCTGCTGACCTTTTTGCCTCTTTTTGGATGTGAAATGGTACACCCCCAATCCAAAAGGAGAGGGCGCTCCTTAAGACTTACAGTATGGCTCAAAGAGGTGGCGAAGAGACATTTGAGAGTCAAAGTTACTTAACAACTTTGTTCCATATAACACCTGAGCCTCCTGATAAAACGTTTAGGAAAAGCTTCAATGGACTCATCCTTGCTATAGGAAATTTAGGAACACAGAATTTAAAGTTTTCAAACTGTTCTGACAGGTCCTGCTCAAAAAGTTCTTTGGCATTTCAGACAGCCAGACTGAATTACTCTAATTTTGTAAATTACCAGTTCCTGGACCATCTAGTACTAAAAAAAGTAAATTACCAGTTCCTAACTTTCTGAATTCAGTTAATTTATTATAGTTGCCAGAATAGTGGTCTTGGGGACCTTTTAACATTATTTTGAACAAGGAAATGAAGTTGTGTATATTTGCGCTCTTGTTAAAATTAGGTAAGTTGATCAGATTAACAAGCTATGACATCTTCATAAGCTTTAAAAGCTGCAATATTATGATCAAACTTATTAGTTGTCTTAACAAGGAGCAAAAAAGTGAAGTTAGGCTGCCAAAGCAGCCTGAGTTAATTTTCCTGCATAATGTGAGCAGAGGTTACTGAGGTAGCAGAAGAAGCCAGTGAAGATGGTGGTAACGGTTATTTGCTATCTGGAGAAATTGAAGGTATCATTGGAATTAGATATAACCAAAGTTGCTTTTCTTTCCTGTAACAATCACTTTAGTTACTACAATTCAATTTGAACAGCAATTTTTGATAATCACACAGGAGAGATGGGCGATTTTAATAATAAATCTAATACCTGGGCGAGCGTCACATCAAGAGGTGCGCAAAACGGTGCACTCAAGGGCAAGAAACGCCCTGGAGGGAGACCAGGAACCCAAACCGCCAAGAAACCACAAACTCAGACACCATCCGGGTTTATGGTGTTTACTATAAAACAAGATCAATACATGTCTATCCAATGTAACCAACCCCTTTCAAAGTTGGAGCATGGGCTCTGACTCTTCCTTGGGGATGAGTCCCCAACCCTGTGAGAGAAAACATGCGAGGCACAGCCCTCCCTTTTCCCCCACGCGGTATATGTCACCACCAACAACATGGGCTATAGCTGGATCGATATTGGTTTTGAAACAGCCAAAGAAGTGGAGGCTGCAGCAAAAGTCTGCATCAAAATTGCCCTTCCTGAGGGCAAAAGTATAGTGTGCACCGCACGCACCATATGGAACAAAGCAAAAACTTTATTCATCTCATTCAACTCACTCCCTACAAACCTTCCTCATAAGATAATTGAGGAGGAGCTCCACAAAGGGCTCATAGCCTATGGAAAAATTATGCAACTTGAATTACAACGGTTTTGCCTGATGAAAACCCTGTGCACAGGCAAAGCTATCGCCATGATCAACCCATATCCCAAAGTGGAAGATGACTTATCAAGAATTCCCTGCACAGCAGAGTTTCACTTTGCAGATGGGGGACAGTCATCCACATTCTGAGTTACACCAGAATGTGCACCACCTATATGCAACCACTGCGGTTCATTGGGACACAAGGAACACGCATGCCCCGTGAAGGAAGGCTTAGTGGAAGCAGACTACTGTGAGGAAGCCATGGACAAAAGTAACAAAAACTTCGCCAGAACGACCAACGGTCACCACCCATTCCGCTGGGGTGAAGATAAACTTTACTTAATTGTGGACCCAGTTACACATAAACAACGCAAAGTGGCACAAAAAGCCTGCAAGCAGGCAGCAGCTGAGGCATGGCAGCACATGCGGAATCATCCATCAACCCCAGACAAATTTAAGAGGATATTTTGGATATCCACCGAGCCAACCAATCAGAACAATATGCCCAGGTTGAAAATTTTCACAGCAATTCAACTGAGTCACCAAGAGACATCAATCATGCACACTTTGAGGAACAATTCAACCGCAATATGGGCGAAAGTGTGGTGCACAATTCTCCAAATTTATAAAACCCAAAATTACAGAACCCAATCAGCACCCTGCATTGAACCATCATGAGATTTGTGCAGAAAAAGATAATGCGAATTCCAAAAACTGCAATTCCCGCAAAAAATCAAGTCATATCAAGGAAACTGACATTGTCACTGAGAGAGTTGGAGGACAGACGCAGAGCATGGCCAAAATGAGCCACAGTGGGTTAGGGCCAGAGGGCCCTCCCAACCGCTCCTGAGGCGCCATGGGCACCTCAGTGTCAATAGGGATGCTAAACATCGCGGGAGCCAGGGCTCAAATATCCCAAGCCAAAAAGCTGGACTTCCTGCGAAAACCCCTTGTAGACATCTTGGCCATCCAAGAAACCCACTGTCTACATGGGTAAGAAGGATCCTGGTCAGCCAGGGTCTCACCATCACAATTGGTATGGACGTCTCACTGTGGGTTAATCGTCCAAAATAACAAAAAAATTAAAAATTACAAACTCCTCATCATACCTTCATGGCTACGTCCTGGTAGCAACAATCACATGCCAAGAGGAAACAATCTCAATAGCATGCATCTATGCACCGTGCACTGCAGCTGAGAGAAAACAATTTCTTGAAACCATTCTCACACTCTGATCTCCCACCAGATACCATCCTGTTGGGTGACTTTAACTGCTGGGATAACCCTGACACGACCTGATGGCCAAACCTCAGGGGATACCCACCAGGACACATCGAATTCCACACAATGAAGGCATCCCTTGGCCTACAGAATGCCCTCCCCCCAGATCACCACTCCTTCCCCACATGACATGGCCCAACATACGCGAGGGAACGCTCATATCAATGAGCTGCAGCAATCGCATCCTCATTCCACAATCCCAATGATCAAGAATTTCCAAATTTACAACAAAAAAGTCAATTTTTCTGACCACCGACTTGTTTTGGTGCAGTTATTGCCAACCTGAACCCACGCACAGGTGTCGCCCTGGAGAAAGTTACACCCAGAAAACATAAAATTACCTGAAATAACCAAATGGGTTGAACACAAGGCCACGAACCAAGAATTCACAGCCCCATTCACTTCAGATCCCATTGCAATATGGGCAAATTTCAAAAAGGAACTAATCAACAAAACCTGACATATCGCATCATGTAAGTACACCGCCAATACAGCCACAATCAGGCGTACCTTGGCGGAACTGGACCACCTCAAGCTTAATATCCTGAGATCTGGTTATAGCTCAAACTGGGGACACAAAATGGGCGGAAATATCCGCCTGACTAAACACTCTCATCTTTGAGAACCAACAAAGAATCAAAGTATCAAACAAAGGTAAGTTCATAAAGGAAGGAGAAACATGTTTGACATATTTCTTCCACCAATTCCACTCCCGCGGCAACCAGCCCACATGCACACAGGTCTGCAAGACTGACGGCACCGTGGCAACTGACCCTGAGGAGGTCAAGGTGGAAGTACACCGCTATTACACTGAATTATACTGCAATATGCTGACAGACCCACAAAAAATCACAAAATTTATACAAACTGCTGGAATACAAAGCACACCGCTAAACTACAATATTCTAAATCTAATTACAATGGAGGAGCTTTGGGATACAATCCGCGGTGCACCACGTAGGAAATGCCCAGGGCCTGATGGGATACCCTATGAATTTTACAAAAAATATTTTCAAAAAAATTTCCCCCCTCCTATTGGCGTCTATGAACCAGTGCTTTCTGGAAACACGCCTCTTACCTGATGGCCATGAATCATATCTCATAACCTTATATAAAAAGGGTGACAGATTGGACCTGGCCAACTGGCGTCCAATAGCACTATCTAATACTGACACAAAAATTCTAACAAAAATTTTAGCAGCCAGATTAGGCGCAATTGCCTCTGACGTCATATCACCCAACCAGTTTGGGTTTATACCAGGGCGCTCAATCTGGAACAACATACACCCTGTTGCAAACATATTTCAGTTTAAAGCAACTGGAGCCCTAGTCTTCTTGGATCAGGAAAAGGCATATAACCGCGTTAGCTGGTCATACCTAAAGGAATACCTACACGCTTTCAAACTCCCACCCAGATTCATAAAATGGGCGATGCTCCTCACAGAATCTGCAACCATGGCTGTATGCGGCCCTGGATTCCTAACTAACAAGATCACACCACACAGAGGGCTCAAACAAGGGGACCCCCTCAGCCCACTACTGTATAATTTCAGTTTTGATCCACTCCTCAGCGTAACTGACTCACGCCTCATGGGCATAACTGCACAAGGCCAGCCAACAGTCAAGATACTGGCCTTTGCGGATGACTGTGTGGCAGGTATAGCTAACAACAATGATGCCTGACAGCTGGAACGCACCCTAGAGGAATACTCCATGGTGAGCAATGCATCGCTCAACAAAAGGAAAACAGAAATCATTCTCTTAGGCAAGTACACTAACAACTGGGCTACAACACCAGAACCTCATACCCCCATATGAAGGAAAAACCCACTCATCTTACAATTTGCATCACCTCCCACCACCACTCCTGTCCGCCACCTTGGGATATGGCTGAAAACAGGGGGATATGCCAATGAGACAATGGAAAGCAACCTACTGCAGCGGGTATTCAAAAGCATGGCCTCCCTCAAGGGAAGATCCCCCAGGACTAATGAGGCGAGTAGCAGTTGCTAACTCACTCATCCTCCCAATACTATGGTACCCTGCCCGTGCAATCACCTTCTCACCCACCTTTATAGCATCAATCCGGGCGCTCATCCAGGGCTGGCTGTGGCCCTGGTCCCACCTCCCATACAGATGGAAACACTCTTTGTCCCATGCTCAAGCGGAGGCATGGGACTAATAGATTTTGAGAGCCATGCCAACAACATCCTGGGTACCTGGATAAAGGAAGTCCTTGCCCCAGACCTCCCGCAACAACACTGGTCCAGGGCAGCGAGAATTAACTTTGCGCAGGCGCTCAAATTAACCAACTCACATAGTCCACCCAGACTACTATCATACCTTGCTAAACACCCTACTGCGACAGGCCTTCATGGAACCCCCCTCACTTCAAATGTATCCTCCGAACCATCTGATGCATGGGATGGACCGTAGAGAACACTGGCACTGTGCAGGGAAGGGGACGACCCAGCCCCCACTTTAAATTAAGAAATCCAGAAAACCACCCCCAGAGAGACATGCTTGCTATGACCCCAACCATTGCTAGAATCGAATACCTAGATGCGTTGGACATCCCCTATGATTTAACCACACAGAAGACAGTGTGGAGAATGACGCACCTTCCACTCCTACAGCCGAGGGTAAGAGCCAATGCCTGGCGCTGTCTGAGAAGGACCTATAGGATGGCGGACTACTCCAATTCCCTCCACGCAACCTGTGAAGTATGTGGAGGGGAGGGCTCCCTACATCACCGCCTAGAAACATGCCCCCCAACCAAAGCCATATGGTAGGAAGCCGCGCGCCTGCTTAAGATCCAAAACGAACAGGAATTCTCAATATCAAAGAGCCTCCTCGCGCTCCATATCAAATCACCAATCCCATCTACCCTCCGCTCCCTAATGATACCCATTGCAATGTGGACAATCCACACCAACGCCTTAGATGCGTTTAGGGGCACGGTCCCAACCATCCATGGGGTTATCAACAGGTTCCATGTCCACTTACTGGAGCACTTCCAAGCCTGGCTCTATGGATATATGAGGCCAAGGCAACAGCGCTCATAGAATTGTGGTTCCCACTCTGGTTCCTCCACACAGACCCCTTCCTTCACACCTGTTCCATAGCTGGAAAACCCCCTTGGAGTAGCGCACCAACCCCCCATGCCTGGCAGTCCCGCTGGCAACAGTGGTAACCTGAGTAACCCAGGGTGCCCATTTTTTATCTTCGTTTTCCACACATACTTAGTAATGCCCATCCCCTGGTCGGCTTGCCTTGGTTAAATAATATAATAGATATAACCAAAGTTGGAATGGAAGTAAAATTATAAGAAAATGGTGACCAAGCAGTGCTTTATTGCCGTCAGGTTTTGATGCTGACAAGGTATCATTTTGGGTATTAGAACAAGTAATCAGGGGGGGTGGAAGGCGAGTTAGTAAGGGCATACAGCTACCAACCTGAAGGTTGTTGGTTTGATTCCCACCCTTCACACATCGATTGGGGTGCCAGCCAAAGGAAGCTATTGACGGTTAGTAGGTCTAATAACACGAAAACCTTACCCATGACGTAACCAGAAAAATTTGAGTCCTGATCCAGAGGTTGAAAAACTTTCTTCAATGGAGTCGACCCTGTTCATGTTTCATGTTGTTTCTTTCTTTCTTTTGGTAATGCCTGTCCCCTGGTCAGCTTGTTTCAGTTATAAAAAATAAATAAGTAATCAGGAATAAGCACTGGAATGACCTTTTAACATTTAACACAGTCATGCATAAATTCCTGGCGGCGTTTTAACAGACTAGAAAGTGGTGGCGCACTGCAGTGTATTTTTTCATAAACTGTTTAAGTTTCTAGTTCACAGTTAAGAGTTATATCTTTTTTCTTGTCCTTGGAAGTGAACTAAGGAATGCATAGAGGCGAACTCCTTGCCATGGTTAGTTATGGAGACAATTGCTATCATCAGACTTTTTTCAAGGCCATGAATGCGGCATAAATAGTCCTCAGTTTTATTATATACATCAGTGTATGGTAATTGTAGGTCAAAAAATATCAGAAAGGTGGTTAAAGTGGCCGTCCACTATTTCTAAGTAATAATAAGATTGTACATAGTTTTCTAGGCCTTGGAGTTGGTCGCTTCAGAATTGATAAACTGCTATAAAGCAGCACGGCAACAGCATTCCAACTGATTCTTTATATTAAAGTTGGTGTCCAGGGCGGGGAAAGTCCCTCTGTAGTGAGCATTAAATGTTGGAACTGACAATATGGCAACATATTACAACAACACAGGTTAGGTACACCAATTAAACAGCAATTTAAAACCGCAAATACTGTTTTAAAACGTACCTTAAATTTTTGCTATTGAGTAGGTATTTTATAAAATCATATGAGCAAAACTAGTTTTCAATTTCTAACAGTGGCGCGGGCGCTTGTGTTAAAAGTCTGGGGTTTGCCATAGTTCTAGGTCAAAAGACTATTGATAAAACAGACTCCTTTACTAGATGGCATTATCTTCATAAACTCCCCAAACTCTCAATTCTCTTTGCCATAAAAAAACTATTAACTTAGTATCACTTAGAAATTTCAGGACAGTTTCATAATGACTCCTAAAAGCCAGAGAGAAATAGACTTAACTTTAAATTACATCCTAGCTACAATTAGCCTATTAGATGAGAAGATAGTGAGTGTCCTAGTACAATTAGTAAAGTATTATAATATGTATTTATGACGACGCTGAGGCAAGGTAAAAATTATATATAAACATAATTCAAAATGTTATAGCCACTAGGCCAAAAGTAAAGATTATAGATTAGTGATTGAGGTTTAGCGCCATAAGGTGGCAAGGTATTGATCATACATTAATGCAAAAGTTTTTTTTGGAATCAATAAAATAAACTTTAGGTAACATTTTTTTGCCAATACGTCATGACAAAGTTAATTTCAAGTTAATATGAAAGTTTAGCATTGAAGTTATAACAAGAATAATTAATGCCTCAATCTAATCATTGGTTGATATAATTGGTATGTACATAATATACTTTGTTCATATAAAATGTCAGACTAAATCTCAACATGATGCATCTTTGACCTTACCAGGCGTTGGGATTTTTACCCATATTTCTAGCCAGCTAGATTACCAGGAATCGCTAGGGGATAATTCCCTAATGTGAGGGGAATTGGAAATCGGTTGACCCTGATTTTGGGGTAACTATGTTTGGGGGATTTTAGGGTATTCGCCTGGTCAGGTCCATTGGGGATTAATCCAGATGAATTCTTAAGATCTCGTTGGGCAGAGTTGCTAATGAAATAGGGTATCTGATAGTGATTAACTATCAGGTGTACTGATTGGGATTGATCAGGTTTCATCACCAACTGTTTGGTAATGTAAGTAATAAGTTGTGAGGCGAGTGATGCCACCTGCAACAAGCAAATCAATCAGTTGGTTCATGACCTGCCTTAATGGTAACAAGTCCTATTACCTAATCAGGTCACTTGCCAAATATGGTTGGTTTGCTTGAATCAAGAGGAAAACGTTAGGGACACGTTTTTTGACTCTTTCCATTTTAGGTCTTGAGGATGTCCAATTACAGAATCCTAGCCAGGATGGGGAAAACCATCGCTGCTAAGATGAGGATGGGTGATTTATTGACAACAACTGCCATTTTATTGAAAATGTGTCAACAGATGGTTAGATGGCTGAATCCCCCACTATAAATTCCCTAGAATTCACTTATAATAAAAAACAGTTTATACAGTATACAGTAGATATACCAGTTTAGTAAACTCTATCAGCATCCATTTGTTCTATTCCTTCTCAGGGTTATTATTGCTGTGTGTGATAATTGGGAGACTCTTTAAGGAAAAGAGTAATGATCTGAGTGTAGATCCAGAGAAGAAGCGGAAACAAATTGGGGATTTCTGCTGACTGTGTGTTAAGCTGTAGAAACTGTCAACGGTAATCTAAGAGATGATTGGTTATATGGTACAAGGGAAAAAATTCCTATTTCATGACATCACAAGTATTTTGACTGGAAATACTAACTGAGCATTGGGCCAAGATCTAGGACTTCCATTCAACTATGGATAATAGGCGTCATACTATTGTCAGCCAATTATATCAACAACTATACAACGCGGACAAACTTGCACAAAAACAGAACCTGTGCAAGTAATAAGTCTATAGGGGTTATTGGCCAATAATAATCATGACCTATAGCTTTTTACACCAGGTGTCACATGTACAATTTAGAATAGAAGTAACTGGGACTTCCAGAAGTCCAAATTCACTTGTGATGCAAAACAAGATTGGCTTGGATCCATTGATAAGTTGAGCAGTGCTAAGATGCATAACCACAACCTTGACCCAACTCTCTATGAAATTTTCAAGACAACCATTATTCATATCTCATATAAACCCTTTCAGATTTCTTGCAGGAAGGAATCTAGATAATAGAAATTTTGGGTTCCTGGAGCAGTAAGGAACAGAAGTCTTGAAGTTCTTCAGGATGTCAGTAGTGAGTGGAATAGCTGTAGAGAGGCAATAGCGAGGCACTTTTTCTTCTGCAGACTTTGATTGTTGGTAGCTATATTGGGTTACTATAAGTTTACAGAAAAAACTGTTGCACTGATAAAAACATTTGTTCTTACTAATTTGGGTGCGTTGATTTCATATATCAAGTTAATTTTATCTGCAAGCTACAGTTTTTAAAATTTGTTAAATAGTCTTCACATCAGTGTAAAAGTTTCTATTTTTCTAGCGTTTATCTCAACTTACAAATGTGGGATATTGTCTTAATCACCTTTGTAGGGATAATATAAGTCATCAAACACAAAATCATGCAATGGCTTGCAATTATTCATACAGTTTTGAGATGCAAAGAATTAAATTACTTTAAATTAGGCATAAATATGACATCAAAAGGGGGTGGAAGGCGAGTCAGTAGGGCGTACAACTACCAACCTGAAGGTTGCAGGTTCGATTCCCACCCTTTGCACATCGATTGGGGTGCCAGCCAATGGAAACTATTGGCAGTTAGCAGGTATAGTAACACGAAAACCTTACCCATGACGTAACCAGAAAAATCCAAGTCCTGATCTGGAGGTGAAAAAAATTTCTCTGACAGAGTTGACCCTGCTCAGGTTTCATGTCAATACTTTCTTTCTCTATTTTTGGTAATGTCCATCCCCTGGTTGGCTTGCCTCAAATAAATAAAAAAAATAATAATAATAAATATGACATTAAACTCAATTAATCCAAACAAATAATCTTTTTAACTATAGCATTTATATGTACAGACAGATGGAATATGTTAATTATCTAAATGCAGCAATGTGACATAGAGGTCATGGAAAACTCATTCAGGAAAGAATTTGGGATTGTAGCTCTTGCTTTTTTAAAATTTCTCAGGATGGTCTTGTTTGATGCTCCAACAGTAGTCTGCCATCATATTCATGTCCCATCGCCCTTGATAACGCTCTTCCATTTTCTTCAGGTCTTGATAGAAGTGTTCTTCCTGCTCATCTCTAATATCCCCAATGTTTTCAGGAAATTGATCAAGTTTAATATTCAGGAAGTTCATATTAATACTCATTTTACATACAAGATCGCAAAATGCCTTTATCATGCTTTAGACCAGAAGTACATAGCTTTCTGCCTTTTTGTTATTAAAGAAGCTAGTAATAACTGCTACAAAAGACATCCATGCTGTTCTCTCCTTCTGATCCATTTTCCTGACAAATTTCTTGTCACGTATAAGGGATCAAATGTGAGGACCATCAAATACACCTGCTTATATTTTGTCAAATGACAAACCAGGAAAATATGAAACAATGTATTAAAACATTCATTTTCAGTATTCAGAGCCTTTATGAAAGCTTCATCATCCAGGCTTGATATGAGCGGGGGAAGATAATTCTGTCTCATCTGTATTTTATGAAAACTAGAGCATGCAAAGGAAAACTGACATCATATTTGGAATCACTGATGCCAAAATACATACAAATAGTTGAAAAATCCCATGCAACAGACATATTTTTCCCCTGTGTTATTATTTTAACTATATATAGAGATTTAAAATAATTGTAAATTCAACAGGGAAAAGTATATTTCAAAATTTTTAGTTAAAAGTTCTTCATATACATAGAGTGGCTCAGTGCCCTGTAGCAGATAGGACGCCTAGGTCTCATCATTCAGGATCTTCACTCTTCATCCTATAATGAGATCAATCCATGGTCATTTCTTTGGAGAAGCTTATGGATTGTTGTCCTCCCATTGTTCTAGAGCTTACAGGTTGCAGTTCTGGATACTAAGATGGAGTTGCATCAGGTGACGATATTTGAACCCCTATCATTGATACTTGCCCATTTAAGGGAAGAGGCCTATTAGACAACATTTTATCCAATTTAAAGGCTAAAATTTAGAGGAAGTCAAACAGTTTAATGGTCCAATTTCTAAAAATGTTGGACCTTTCTTCAGTATGAACTCTGACATTGCTCCTTCAAGATTATGACATAGGGGGACATATGGATGCAAGAACCTAGCGTTTACATGATCAATCAATGTGCCTCGGATGAAATTAGTAATGGAATATCTGGAACCAGCTCTATATAGTGTGTGTAGGGCCTTGACTAGGAAAACTCCAATTGTAAGGTTGTCCAACCAGGGCAATGATGATATAACAGTATGAGATTTTCAATATAAAACGTAGGAAGAGCGGATCAACTGGCATTTTATCAAAGATTCTCTTTTGTGGTTGTTGAGATGATTTTTTTGAGTGGCGAGTGCTTGTAGTCTTATTGTTTCATTGGATATTCCTCATAATTGGCTTTTCAGTCTCAGGAGAGGTGGAGTCCACTAAGGGCTGGACACTACTGGGCATTCAAGGGCTTTCTTCTGTACAGAGCCTGGAATGGTGAAATTTTAGTTATCTGGTAATAGCTTATTCATTAAGCTAATAGGGTGGACGACAAGAAAAAGGTTCCATTAAATGTGGCCTTAAGCTGCCATCTTACAGAGAAATAAGAGTGAAATACCATTTGCACAATCTACTTCTCATTAGTAGAAGGGTTTCTATGGGGTAGTAAAGTTATATTAATACCGATTAAGGAGACTAGCTCTTGAACAACTTGGGACGAAAATTCAACTCATTTTCTAAGAGCAAAACTCTTGGGCATCTATGTTGTGTGAAAACCAAGCGGAACTAAAATAACGACGTGGCTCTAGCGGTAGAAGCAGGAATGGAAATGGCCTCAACCTATTTGGTGAGATGATTGAGTGCAAGCAGTATATAGCAATGACTGTGGAGGCCCAAGGGTAGGGGCCATACAATATCAAAACTATTAACTCTAAATAGCGAAGAAGGAGATACAACATCATGCTAAAAACAATTACTCCGCCAATCCTGAGTCCTGCTTTATAAACAGGCATCCAATACTTCCTGTATAGTCTCAAGCATCCAGTACCAATAACACTGCCTTCTCACACACTCATAAATACTCTTAATTGCTCCATGTCATACGCTTGAGTGCCCTTTAAGGATGATTTGTGTTGGAATGAGGGTCGCAAGTAGGGTAGCCACTTTCTGTAGATTCGTTTGTACAGCATAATTTCCTGTATCAGTGTGAATTTTTACATTGATGCTAGTGCTTTCAAAGTTTTGGGGTTTCTAATTCTCAATGATCCTGTCAGTTAATTAACTTTTATATAGTAATTTTAGGGCATAAATTCTGCTAAAGTCGGCATCCTCAATATCACATCCACTCTTTGATAGATCATACCAGCATGGTGTAAGATGATAAAGTCATGACTTTGTAGCCAGAGCCCATCATGGCAATTGACAATAATGATCCTTCATTTTTATAGCCACTTTATAGATACATTGTTGGTGACAATGGTAAAATGGTTCTTATATAAATAAGGATGGAAGTGCTTTTCGCGTTAGGACAGCAAATACTCCTGTTCTGTGACACTTTAGTTCCATTCAACCTTTGATAAATTTTGCTATGTAAGCAACGGTAAATCTACTTGCTGCTCATCTATTTGAGTCCGGATAGCCCCCACGAGTCACATACTGGCATTGATAAATAGTATGAAGGGTTAAGCAAAGTTTGATGGGCCAGAACAGGCTGGGTTATTTGTGTCGTTTAAGGATATTAAAGGCCTGGTCTTGTTCTGGGTTCAATTTGAAAGAAATGTTCTTATTAGTAGATACACTAGAGGATTGAAAAGGTCAGAAAATTGCAGGATTAAGTGTTTATTAAACTCCACCATATCTATTAAGACCTGTATGTCCCTAAGACTCTAGGGTGGTGTTATCTTCTATATTACATTGACTCTTTCTGTAAGAGTTGGATTCCTCGCTTTGTGACATTATTCCCCAAGAATTTCAATTCTTATTGTATAAACTTATTTTGGAGGGTTTTAGTTTTAGTGATGCCTTTTAAAGTTAGTAGAAAACCTGTCAAAGTGCTCTAGATGGCCTTTGAAAGTTTTGAAAATATGGCAATATTGTCAAGGTATACCAGGATGCAGGGCAACTTCAAGTCACCCAGGAGTCCATCCATAACACTTTGGAATTTAGCGGGCATTAAGTAGCCTCTGTGGCATTTGAGTTGGTTCAGATATCCCTTTATTCATGATTATAGTGCACTTGGATTGATCTTTGGGTGATAATTTTATCTGCCATACTCTCTAGCAACATCCATCATTGAGAGTACTGAGCCCCAGACATGATCCATAGAGAGTGATTAATTCATGAAGGGGATAAATCTCTTTCTGGGTCACTGCTTTGAGCTTATAGTAATCTCTAACGATCTGATGGCTCCCATCCTTTTTTCAAACAAGTAAAAGAGAAAATATACAGGGACTTTGGGAAGGCATCAGAAATATGAAAATTAGAAACTCTTAAGCTCAGTTTTAACTTGGACCTCTTCTATCTTACTTTTCTAATAAGGTTGTGAACATATAGGGGAATCTTCCCCTGTCTCCAATACATGCACAACCCCTTTCGTCTTTCCAGAAACATACATTGATGTATTAGTAGGTTAAAAACTCCTCTAAGAGCTCATCAACTTGCTTTCTTTGTTCTGTGGTGAAGCTTACTCATCTTGAGGTTGTGACTAGCCCCAGTGGAAGGCTCTTTCAACCTAAAGTCATGAAGGCTTCCAAACAATGGACACAACTGATCTAATCAATGGGTAATAAGCTTAAGCAGGATATTAGAATATTAGATCCATTAGTGAGAGCTTGCAGAGTTTATTGACCAAAAAATATAGAGATTAATCTATCATATGTGGAGTTAAGAATCCCCAAGCAATATAGTACCTCTTTTGTGGAAAAATTTTCAGCCCCTCAGATCTCTAAAAGTCTTCCTGGTGGAATATTTATGATGATCCAGGTGTCTACTATGTCCTGTGACCATGCGTGAATCAATTTAGGTTCTGGTGGATACTCAGGATTTCCTAAGCTCTATCGACTTGATGAGGCGGTAGTCTTATGCGCAAACCTCAGATATGGTTGTCAAGCTTATCAATCCAATTCTTGATCTCTTAAAGTGCAAGCCTTTATATGCACTTTACTATCCTTGTACAATTCAAACATCATGGGAATGCGTGTACCAATTAAGGATAGGAATCCTTCCGCATAATTAATAATGACATACTCTAAGAAGAATTGGGTGCCTAACAGTAGCTCATAACTGGGGTTTTATAGGGATATAGATGATGTATAAACGATATCTTTTTCAACTTGAGGGGAGCGTAGTGTAAACCCCTATAGTTCTGGTGCACTGAGGCCTAGAGGTGCCATATTCAATGTAGTGGGGCAGATATGGTACAGTTTTGATTTTTTTATTATTAGTTTGGAAGAGATGACGTTCACTTGAGACCCACTATCATTTTTGGTGAGTACAAGGATCTTGTGACCTTGACTTCAAATTGATTAATTAGACTATAATCTGGGGTGGTAAGATGATAAATAAGGGTGACTCATCTTAAAACAAAGCATTTTAAACTGTCTTTATCAGTATAGTTTAGATTATTCTCCAAGGGCTCTCTGTTGATGAACTCAAAGGGTTTATTTTTTTAAGTGGAGGCATAATAGGGGGAGCATCAGCCTGAAGAGCCTCTTTCCTCATGCTGACCTCCATTTTTCTGACAACTTTCGTTCTATCTTTTATTCACGTTGCTTGTTGCATTCTTCTTTAATGTGCTGATGGCCCTTACAGAGAAACAAATAGGCACATTTTTTTGGTCGCTAGGGTGTATACTCTATGTCTAGAAGGAGCCCAAACTGAGTCTGTGTACTTTAAAAGAAGTATACTGGGACCATTTTTAAAGTCTCCTTTACCTCACAGATACACTTAAAGGTTTTTTTGTGGCCTATCATGTGGAGCTGACCTTCAGGCCAAGACTTAAGAGTAGAGAGGACAGAGGTTATGGCATCATTTAAAGAAATCTAATTAGTATTAACTAACGGTTAGTTGCTAGCATAAAGACGACATGAGAACTTGGAGGGAATTTCAACTTTGTTTTGACTATTAATCATTTTGTTTGCTTTTAAATTGAAAAGGTCTTGTCGTTGCCAAACTCTTGTACTATAGGTGTCTTAAACTGGGACCAAGGATGGATTTCTTGTAGGTGGGGTCATTTTACTTGAGCTTCCCCACAAAGGCAGGAGTGAATAAGCTTCACTTTTTAGCAATTGGTGGCCTCTTTGATAGCATTACATATGCATTCAAAAAAGAGTCAATGCTCTTGACTGGGAACAAATGTTACTCAAAATCTGGTTTTAAAGAAGCCTTTAGTGTAGAGAGGGTAGAAACTCTAGTCTTGATGATGTGGATAGGTTTGGTAGACATTGACTCAGCATATTCTTGGGGGACTTGTTGTTCATTTGTCTTCATATCTTTTCCAAATTTTCCTGTAACTTATCAAAATGAGTTGAAAGTACTGGCATAGACTTTCTGATTTATTGAGGCCTTATGCTTAGAACCTTAGACTTACAATGACTGACCCAAGCCTCTAGGTTAGCATATTTCTGCTCAAACTCACAAACAGGTATTAGTAAATCCAATAAATGTTTGCAAATTCTCCATTTTGTAGTTCAAGGCTCCCAAGATAACATCGGGATCAATTGGGCTACTGTAAGGGTAAACTCTACATTCTCATGCAATTTCCTCAATCTAGTTTTTAAATGGTTTCCATTTTTTTAAGAATCTCAACTCACATGGAATCTTCATTTATAGAACATTTACCCGGGGCCAGGTGGCCCCCTGGAACAACCATCCTTCATCCCCTTCAAGACCACTGAGTCCTTGTGGACCTAAGGGGCTTGGGCTACTCCAGGGCCATCAGTTCTGATGGGACCATGTGGCCCTTGTGGCCCTTCATGTCCTTCAGTAATGGCGGCAGTCATGAAATTCAGTTAATCAAGCAACGATTCTACTTGATTTGACCATTATAATAACGTCAATTTCAAAGCCTGGGTCTGGGCAGGAGATTGCAAGGAGGTATGCTGTTTATATTCGCGTAATTTTGATATCACAATTTGTAGTTTCTAAGTGAGATGGGTCTCCATGTAGCTATAAATTCCAGAGTCCAAAAAGACTGTTTCATTTCGAGCCTCATTGATAAGGCGTTGGTTACCTTAAATTTTCTACACAATTATCATGAATGTAAGTGTAACCAGCTTCTTAAAGTTTTATCAAATTGGAATTGAGGACATGCTTAAATCCTAGTTACCGTAACAGCTCATGGTGGTGAAGCTCTAATTTTTGAAGGAGATGATGGAGGACAGGATGTATGAACTGGCATAGATAGGGTTCTACTTCAATAACCAGCTCATTGCTTGCCAAGTTAGCTGAACCATAGATTCTCTGCATATAGAATGGGAAAGCATTAGCTCATGAACAACCTAATTTTAATCTCAGTATAATAGATTCCATTTAAGAGTTGTTGAATTTGTGCTAGTTATGTTGCCAGCTTGGATATAGAACTGACTATGATCCAGCACAGGCAGATTAACTCAAAGGTAGCATAGGATTAGGTCTCTCTTATTTTAAAGTTGTTTCTTGATTTGAGCTGTAATAATCTACCAGTTAAAGCTACTCTTCATTTGAGGTAGGGCATTCATTACTAGCGCTATCTTCCATGGTTCATGAACAATGTTTTCACTAGCTAAAACTCAGGGACTCAGTAGTGTGTACCACATTTTTGGCTTTACTTCAGGGAGGAAGCTAAATATTAAAACTTTTGAATTATTGGAGCTGTAAGGAATGGAAAGCTTGTAGTTTTTTCAGATGGCATTGAAGTGTGGAATGGTTGTAGAGAGGCGAAAGCAAAGCACTTTCACTTCAGCAGGGTCCAAAGCTGCCAGCTTTATTGTATTATGATAATTATCATTGTGATTATGCAATGAATCATGAAATATGTGTAATTTAACAGGAGAAAATATATGATAAATTGATTTGTAAAAAGTTTTTGATAACTATAGAGTGGCTTGGTGCCCTGTAGCGGATAGGGCGCTTGGGTCCTCCTCTTTCAGGATCTTTACTCCTTATTCAATAATGAGGTTAATCCACAGTCAACTTTTTAAGGTGTTTTGAAATTCTTAATTGCACTTCTGAAATAGGTTGGTAAGTCTCAAAGTTACTTTATGGTATCTCCAAAAAGATACAAAAGATAGTAAATATAAGGTTGCAAAGAAAACTATCTTTTATTATCAAAAGGATTGAATATTTATATGCTTCTCAGTAGTTTGGGGGTTATCAGATCTTTTAAATCACTGAGCAATTAAATCTTCTAATATCACCTTATTTGAATAAGCAAAATTGTTCTGATTAGACTTGATAAGATTAGATTCATTGTTTTCCCCCTCCCCCAATATTATTGGTGGAATATTTGGAGTAAAAGTTTTATGAATAAAAGAATTCAGTGAAATCCTGACACTTCCCTCTCAAAGCCTAATAGTTGAGGAGGATGAATCCTTCTTGGTTATTGACATTTTAACAAGAGAGTAACTCAGAGAAACCCTGTAGTGAGCATCAATTTTTGAAGTTTTGAATTGCACTTCTGAAATAGATAGGTAAGCCTTGAAGTTACTTTATGGAATTTCAAAAAATATACAAAAGATAGTAAATATAAGGTTTTAAATAGACTATCTTTTGTTAAAAAATGATTGAATATTTATATTCTTTAAAGTAGTTTTGGGTTTAACAGATCTTTACAATCGCTGTGCAATCAAATTTTCTGATATCATCTGATTGGGATAAGTGAGATTATTTTTGTTATACTTGGTAAGATTATATTAATTGAGTTCCCCCTCTGATATTATTGGTGAAATATTTGGTGTAAAAGTTTTGGAAACAGAAGAGTTCAGCGAAATCCTGATAGGTGGCACCTAGATTGTCATCATCCCATTGTTCTAGGGCTTTCAGGTTGCAATATTGGATACCAGGACAGATTTATATCAGGTGACGAATCTTGAGCCCCTTTTATTAACCTTGCCAATTTAAGGGCATAGGCCTTGTAAGCGCCAACCAATCTGATTTCTTAAGTCAATTCTGGTGGAGGATGGCAATCATTTGTAAGCTATTTTCTAGAATTTTCATACTGTTCTCCATTAAGAATGCTGATAGAACCCTCAATAGGAGCATGTCCTGCATGTTAGAAAGAGCTGGCATTAAGAGATACCCTGAAACCTCTTAAAAGGAAACACAAACTGAATAGTTAAGCTATCTACAATACTTCAGGCGATCTCTGAGAATGGTAGGTTCATTTTCAACATTAAGGGGTGATCTTAATAATCAATAGATGAATTAAACTCTGCTCTGTCTTGAAAATTCATTCCCCATATTTTTATTGAGTATTTTTTATGGTAAATGATTAAAATACATTTTATATATTGATATTGTCTGACTAGGAAACTTTCACATTGCATGTGGTGGGCAAATAATTATTTATAGTTCATCTAATACTAGGACCTAATATTTCATTAAGTTGAATGTTACAATCATTAGTTATGACAAGATTTAATTATCAAGTCTATATTATTGGAATATTTTTGGTAAAAAAATCATTTATTCAGATTTAAATATAATAGGCAAATTACCAGGCCAGGGTACTGAGATGCTGGGATTTGTTAGGCTCACAACGCCAAAGTAATCATCAAATTGTGTAGCTTTTGTTGAGTTCCTATTTCATATTTAGGACGCGCCCCAATCTTTTTTAGCACTAGGTGGTCCCAACCTAAAGGGGGGATACACTGATATAAATCGCGCCCCAATCTTTTACCACCTGAAATTCTCACTTTCTTCCCTAGAAATAAAGCATGTCTGCATTATACCTGGTACACCCTTTATTAGATCTATATTTATCTATTTGATTATTTAATTAATTATTAGATAATGCCTTTCTTTCAGTATGTGTTTGGTGGTCAAGTCCTGGAACGCTCTTATGGCGTTATCATAATCCTGCAACTAAGTTGCTACTGGTGTAAGATAAACTAAGCTCCCAGTCCAAGAGGGTTGCCTGATGACCTCCTAACAGGGAACCTGATAAAAAAGCATGTGTAAAAAGGCCCAGATTTGAACAAGAAGGTGGCAAGAGGCCAGCTTATCATAAATGTTCCCCTTACATTAGTCCATATTTGTTATCTGATGTTGGATCAGTATTATTTTAAGCGCTCCTTTTTTAATACTACCAGGAGAGTGAGCCAGCCTGGTGCAATCACCTGCCTCACCTTGACCTGTTGGTATTGATGTTTTACCAAATCACATGAGCGTGTAAGTTCTCCAACACCAAGATTTAATTTTTTGAATTCATCTAATTCAAGTACTGTTTGCTCCCCATTTCTGGGCTTGGCAAAACCAGAAATTATTCCTATGGATTGAGGTCATTATCCATTAGATTAGATGGTTTGATGCAATTTGAGTGGGGCCTTGGGCGCAGATATTACAAAGGATTAGACGTGGTGACAAAGTATGAGACATGATGTTAGAATAGCAGTTCTGATAAAGCCTGGTACATTTTGTGCTTCTTAATACACAATAGTTCTTATTATGTCATGCACCTTGATGTATACCTTAAACTTAGCCAGAATTTGTTTCGTTTATAAAAAATATAAAAACAACAAATAACTCAAAATTTGACTTGTTGCTCTTTTTCTATACAAGGTTTACGCCATTTCAAGAACATTATTGCATTACAAAGTTTTACGGCAATATGATTACAAAGCAACAAGTTTCACAAAGATGAAACAAAGGAATATCAAGGCAGGCTAACCAGGTTATAGAAAAATAAGTATGAGCAGAGTGTATACCATCTATCATTTTAACTCCAAGATCTACTATCTACACTTACTCTTTAATGAAGTAAGTGGCCCTTTGTTAGTTACTGCTTTAAGAAAAAAGTTGGAGGGGTAGTTAACCTTCTTGTCAGGCGGCGAGTAGAGCACTTATCTTGCTGGAGAATGATGCTCAAATGTACCATACTTTAGAGGAAGCTTAACTGTCTGATTCTGCTCATAATAGCTGCAAGTTGTTGCCATTAATTTGGCATACTGCCAAGTTGAGTACCACGTATAATTGTGGAAAATACCAGAGAAAATTTCGTGAAAATTTGAGGAAGCAAGTGAGAGTGTAAGAGGTGATTCTAGGTTGGTCATATAAATTATATACAGATAGTTCCTAGTCCTCCTTGTTGTTATAATCATGGCAAATTCTGGTAAGTCCTCAAACAGTTTTAATTTAGTCGTTTTTAATAGCAAAAAGATACTGCTAGCATCCAATACACCTCAGAACTTTCTTATACCACTGTAAGATGTATAAATGGGTTATGTAAATATAAAAAAACTAATTGGAGAAAGAGAAAAGTATATGATGAGATCATACATAACACTGCTTCAGACTCTGGGTGGCTAATATTTTGACGCTCCTAGTGGCTCTGGCAAAAGGTTGTTATAGCTTTATTGCTGACCACAATGAGGAACAAAGAAGAAAATCACTATTGCATTTGCTTTCTAAAGTATTGAAAAAAAGAACTTGTTGGAGGCAAGGAAAATCACTTTTTCTTAAAGTTTCCTCTAAACCTGAATCACTCTGATTCTGCAATTGTAACATCACTAAGAAATATGACATAGATCAGGTGGTTTGGGAAACCAACATTATTGTGTGAGATGAGTGCATTATGGCCACAGGGGAAGAGTTGAGGAAATGGACAGCATACTTCAGGGCATCAGCAGCCACCACCATATGATATATGGAGTAGTAGTGTTGGTGTTAATTATTAAGACAGAACTTACCTGTGGTACCACAGGGTGAACATGCAAATGAGGTCAAGACCTGTCTTAGATCCTTATTATAGCCTAATATCAAATTCCTGTACTTGACAATTGCTAATTATATCCACCTTTAGGGTAAATTTTAGGGCAGAGAAGCTTTTTAATTCCCCTTCTTGATATTGGAGAAGGCAATATGTCTATGGATAATGGTAGAATAAACCTTATAGTTAGCTTTTGTGATGATGTAGAGGTTTAACAAATTACCTGATAAAGTTAAACTCAATCATTTGTAAGGATGGAGGGGATTGCACTTATTTAAAGAAAACCTCTATAATTATTTGCTAGAAACTCAGTCTATTGTATAAACAAAATCCTATTGTGAAAGTTGCTGACAGAGCATATGAGGTATGGTTCAGTGGATACTGTGGTGGAGGTTGGGGCTTCATCACAATAGCCTGTAGAGTACTTGCATACCTTCAACTGACTAGAGTATCACCTCATGTCCTCTTCCTCAAGGTGAGCACTCTGATACATTGTGCAACCTTAACTACCCAAAGATGTTCATTGGAACTAGGCTGCAGCTGAAGTATCAATCTAGAAAATTATTGAAGACACAGTATTAATAGGATTTGGTTCAGAACCCAAATAAATCAGCAAAGTTTCTCTGTTACCATCAGATTACCACTTTACTGTTTATAAAATTTCTGCATTTCCAGTTAAGGTCTGCCATGGTATGAATATCAACAAGGAACAAGGGCATAGTTAAAAGTAACTGGCATAGAACTGTGAGATGATTTTTCTCCCTTAATCAGTTTTATGTGACATTCTCCAAAGTCAGCTCCCTGACAGCCTAGTCTCCTCAATCCTGAGAGAAAAACCAGGAATGTAGTTTATAGGGAAGTCATCAGCACTTAACTAGAGGGTAACCCTAATGACTAACTGTAAAAAAGTCAGTTTCCTGGCTACGTACATCAAAATTCAGGTGTGAGAATTGGGACAAAGGGCTTTGTCCTAATAATTTGACCATTGTTATATTTTTAACACATAACTATTATATCTATAACAGAAAATTATCTTCTACTTCTTATCATACTTTATTGTCCTGGCTCATTTACTGCACTTCATAATATATAGAAATTTATGTACCTAGATATCAAAACTTCTCAAAAGATTTATATTTTTTAATAAAAACTGTAACAAAAACTTGTTATTTGGATGGTAGTTTTAGATGAATTTTCAAGCGCATATTTTGAAAATCTAATAAGAATAGCTTGTAAATTTTTGGAGACTAGAAACTTATACTTGTTAATGTATAAAAAAGCCTTTATGATTAATTACTGTGATAATTTAGAACTTAAGTTTTTAAAAACTAAAAATTTTTAACAAATATTATTCAAATACCTTAATCTGCGCTATCTCAAATAAATAGTGGTAACTGTCCGTTTAACAATACCATTTCTTATTTTAATTTATAACATGTATTCTTCTGGAAAACTCAGAATTACCATAATAAATATAAGCATTAGACAGTTTAATTATCAATCTTCTAGATGGTCTATCACCACTTAACTATTTAAATTTCTTATCTACTTTTATGTTGGTTTACTTCAAGTTAATTACTGATAATGTTATAGTTGTGTACTCTATTATGTATCTATAAACTAATTTTATTAATAGAGGCTCTAGTGATCCTAAATGATCTTCTTAATTATAAAGTTTTCTTGAGATGTAACTTTATAAGTTCAATCATATATAATAAGATATGATCCCCTACATCAAAGATGATGGGTTTTGAAGCAGTTGTCTTAGTTAACTATATAGATGATGCGCATGCTTTTGTGCCAGTTTTTTTCAGACGCTGATTTTTCATATTTTTTGAAAAAAGTCCATGGTGATCCAATTGGTTAATTAGTTAAGCTAGAACTTGACCCCTTACATTAACTCATATGGCACCTTTTGCTAGTAATGTTTTTTGACTTGATATTGCCAGATGAAGCATAGGCCTGAATTTAAAACACTTATTATGATGTTCAGTGATGTTTTTATTTATAAACCTTCATTAAAATTTCATCATATACATCTTAATACATCACAATGTAGGTTGTAGGATGTAGTTATATAGCTTTGAGTGTGTAATCAAGCCTTCTTTTCCTCAACTAATTAGTTATCAAGATGAGATTCTATATTTGTCAATATATAGCGTCAGTCCATATATGGTGAACTTGTTTTATTCATAGGAAGTTAAATAGATTTTTGCGACACAAGAGACAACTTTGGTAATGATAATTACAGTACTACTTGTTAGCTACCAGGATAAGTTTTAGTCCACTAGTTGCTACTTACAGAAAACTTTTAAATTTAAGGCAATAAATCTATATAATAAAACTCTAGGGAATTGAAATTTGTCTGCGGTAATCTCAGAAAGTGCTGAACCAATTTACATGAACTTTTAAGCTCATAGTAGAGACCCAAAAGAAGTTTTCTCAATCCTTTTGGTTAATATAGGTTTAGAGAACTGAGGTTATTGCAAATAATTTTTTTTTGATATTTGTATGACTAACCTTAATTTTAACTCTGCGTTTCAAGTGATGCTGAAGGAAGCTTAAATCCTGACATCTATGTATTTACCAAAATAAAAAACTAATACACACTCATCAGCCTTCCCCATATTATAAATCATGTTGTCAATTATAGGTATTTTTCTCATCTCACTCATACAAGATCAGAGCATCCTAGAGAAAATTCTGATAAGCCCATGGAGAGTTGGAAGGCCAAAAGCTTACCAAGAAAGTAAAATCTAAGCAACAACCTTTGACAAAAGTAACCTATTGAACTTTAAAAGGGTGAGAGATTAAAATGGATCTTAAACCTTAATATCAAAGTGATGTAAATTTAATACACAAACAATTTGACCTTACTCACCTTTGTTTGCTAACCACTAGTTGTATACCCAATGTAAATAAAGGTAAATTAAAATTTTTTGTTCAATAAAAAAACTAACCTCTTTCCATGGTGGAAAGGGTTGAAACTTGGAAAAACTTTCATAAGAAATCATAATTAAGATGAACAGCAACTGCACATCTAATAAGGTGAGTTGATAAGTTTGGGTTTATAGGGGAGGTGAGATATCAAATCAAGTTAAACCCTTTCCATCTTTAACAGATTAAATTTTTATTGTATATGAAACGATAAAAGTAAATTAATAAGTTTAAGATTTACTTGCTAGTATTGTGTTGTGAATGTAATAAATGCCAAGTGAAGTTTTAAAGTTTGTAGATAATGATAAAATATAAAACAATCTATATTATATTGTTTTAAACTAAAGATAATATACCATCAAAACTAGAAGAATTCATTAGTTCTGACAACACATGTTACATTTTAACTTAAATGGTATGCCGTTGGCTATTCAACTATATACCTTTATGACATATTATAAAAATATTGATATGCATTATCAATCTAGATTAGACTACAGTAAGGGTACCCTATACTAGATGAGTTATATTTTAGGTTATATAAGTTCTGATTAGATTTTTGTAGTAAATATTGATTTGACATATTACTAAGTGTATATTTAAATTGACCAGTAAAAACTCTCAATATAACTTTATTAGAATATGTGTAATGACATTAGATTTTAGCTGGATTTACTATTTTATTTTCAGAAGATTTCACCACGCCAAAGCTTTGCGTACCTGCTAGCCTCAATTTATCCTTTATTTGTTATTTATTAAATTTTTTGATCATATGCCAATTTAGCAAAGACTTGGTAGCCATGTTATGTTAGAAACATAGTTGTTAACATCTTTATATATATATATGGCCACCAATACATTAACAAAAATCCTTTTTCCAAGTGTCTTGTGCACAGAGTGATGGTCATATTTGTTAAATCATACAAGTGTTACATATGCTGATTTCTTGTGACTGCCTGTTCTAATAATTCTTGATAAAAATTATAGTTGATAATCAAAAATCAAAGATAGTAAGTATAGTTCTTTACAAGGGCGCATATTGGACATCTTCACATTTTATAAAATTGTTTGAACGTTAATATCTACAGAAGTTTGTTTGCAAGGTCTATCTCACCTAGACAAAGAAGATCGCTGGTCTAGTATGGCTCTTATACTTTTTAGTAATAGAAAAACTACTATAAACTGAGCCTTTTTAGTTAGATATAAAAACTCTGGTCAAGCTCCACAAATTCATGTTGCCCTTGATTTCAGCATCTGTATGAGATAAAATCAATGACTAAGAGAATAAATGTTGAGTTATTTCTGAACACTTTAACTTGAGACTTCATTAAGATAGAAACAAAAAATTAGATAGGGAACACTACAATAAAGGACTTTTTATTCATTAGTAGATTATATGAATTCAGATGGAGAAAGCTACATATATATACTAATAAAATATAGTTGTTTTTGATCTAGGCTATTATGACTCTAGTGGCTAAGTTGTCCGCATCATTAAAAACTTGAAACTCCTCATGGAAGTCCAATAACCATATTTTGCGCTTCTATTGTTGTATTTTTTGAATAATAAACTTTATTTTCTGTTTTAGAATTTTTAAGGGATTTTTTTCTGTGGCTTTCAAAGTATAATAGCTAATTTTAAAGTCAGGGATAAAAGAACAGTAGTAGTTACTTCTTAAAAAACCTTAGGAGTTTATCAGCGTTGTTTAAGAGTGGCCTATTATAACCAACTTTTCCTTTGTTGGTTTGGTGCACTTTACTTCAAAGGTGATGATGTGTCTCATTGATTTTAATTTCTGGGAACATATAATAATATTAACTCATTAGTTTTGAGTTTTTATCCTATTTTTACTACTGTTACAAGTAATTAAGGTGTCACTGAAACTTAGGCAAAACCCTAACCTGATGTAAAGGCAGATGTCATGTATCTGTATATAAATTTTAGAAAAGTCCATGCTAAGCTTATTATAGGGTTCAGTGGCCCTAAACAAGTTTAAAAGGCAACTTGAGTTTCAATTATTCAAAAATAGCTGAAAAGATTTCTTTAGGATTGATTCTTCCTTCATTATTTTTTGTAACCTGATAACAGTTCAACGATGGTGAAAACTGGGAGCTTTCCAGGGCATTGAAGTCAATAGCTTTAAAAGGAAGTGGGTATGTATTTTTTATTAATCAATAAAGGGTATATAATTGACATATGTCTGAAGTTTTACTTTTTTTCTGGGATGATAACTGCAGGGAAGGCCAATGGAGACTTAGATTTCCATATAAGAACACCTTAAAGTCCATGTTAATATAATTCTGACAAACTATAAATAACCTTGAGGTATGCGTCAAGGTTGTTTGACAATAGGTTCAGCACCAGATACATCAATATTATGGTATCTTAGGGCTGAGAGGAGTCATCATAGTCATAGTGGTGGAGAAGCAATTTAGATTGTCAAAAATTTCATTAGCTGTTTTTATTGGTCATTTAGAAGATAAAATTGACTTTTTATGATGTCACATGTTAAAAAGATTAAATGTGACTATTTTCTTATAAGAACAGTCAATCCTAAACAAATTGGGATCAAGGAATGAGAATATGAAATCATAATAATTTTCTTGGCTCTTTGTTAAGATATTTATATGTATTTAAATGTATGTATGGAACTCTTCCCTTAAAGAGTTTTCCTACTTAACTATTAGGTAATTCTTTTCTGTTTTTGTTTTGTTTTTTAATTGTAGTCTAATTCTGGGCATTTCTCATGACATTCCTACAATACTATGGAAGCATAGATGAGCTCCACCTTCTCATATATCTTCTTTTCCATCGTTAAAATGTCTTCATAGGAGTGTTAGCCATGTTAGTCACTAAAAAAACCACATTTCTTTGAATGATATCAAAATTAGAATGTAGATAATGATACTTCAACAACATAGACAATTTAACTCTTAGTATGTCCTCAGAAATTCATTAACATCTATAATGTAACATTCAGCCCTATGATTTCTTAGAAAATTGTGAACAACAGTTATAAAGCCTTCCAAGTTGCTTTCTCTTTCACTAACGTGTATTACAGCTAATTGTGGTTCCCATGGTTTTACTCATCAATTTTTAAGGTCAAAGTAATGGTTATATGCTATTTTCATTAATTGAACCAAATGATGTTTCTCAGATGAAAAAGTCACTTCACCACGCACAAAGTAAATTTATTCACACTAGAGACACATTTATGATGCATATTTTTGTAAGTTTTTTAAATACCTAAAAATGCATATTAAAATAAGAAAAAAATGTTATGATCATATCTTTTGTAGCAATGAAGTTATATGGGTTTGTGCTTCTTATGTACATTTCACATATACTTTGAAAACCAGAGGTATTATGAACTTCAAATACAGCAAATCATTGAGAAATAAGTTAGATTAGGTTTACCTAAGCACAAATAATGACGTTTATTAACGCAAAATATCTTCTTTAGGAACAAGATATAGTTTACTCAGTATTGCAACCAGTATTTGTAACAAAAAATTATATACTTTATAGTATTTTGTTTGTATTGTAGCTATTACATTTAGAGTCCTGGATTGCAAGATAATTTGAGCTAAATAAACGTTTTAAATGTCATATTTGCTTAATTTTTTATAAAAATGAATAGGAAATGATTATACCATCTAGTACTAAAAAAATAGGAAATGATTATGTTTGACTCAGAAAGATTTTGAGTGTATAGTAGTTTACTCATTTTATAAATAGGTGGTTGGCTGTTTAGGTATGAATTGTTATTAGTCAGTATCAGAGTAAGTGACCATCAGGATTTTATTCCATTGTCTGTTTACATATACCTCTGGTCTGTTCAAAGTTTGAATGGATCCAAAATTGCTTCAGAGCTTTCTAGGAGAGTAATAATTGCAAAAGACTGTAACTAAAATACTAATATATCAATGTAGCAAGCTTTTCCCGCTTTTTTAATTAATGTATTTGAACACATTACTGTAACAATATTGCTATGTTTCTCCAGTCATTAAAAATACCAAATTACTCAGGAGGATGTGGTTGTAACTAATACTTAAGTTGAACTTACTATTGAGTAGTTGACTGGACCTAATCGTTGAATATCTGATAGAGACATAATAATGTTAACTTGCTTAAATTATTATGGATCATATTGATAATATCAGATATTATGGATCAGGATTATCCTACGCTTATGTGAAACTTGGGATCTGAAGCCTAGCGATTCCACTTAATAATATTCAATTATGATGAAATGGGCCCGGGGGGCTTTGTTGGTTAAGTCAAACTAATAATATTAGTCAACTTGATGACTCAGGCATATGGGTTTTGTTGGTCTATGTCAAAATTAGCTTTTATTGTCAATCAAAATTTTAATCAAATTAATTGCTAGTTAGTGGTATGAATTGCGTAATATGTGCTGCCACCTGCTTGAGTTGATCATCAGTTCAGCTATTTGCTGACATGTCAGAAACTCTGTCTTGATATATTAAAAGCTTGAAACTGACCCCAAGGACATGTGAAATGCTTCTTGAGTTGGAAGGACTATAAACCCTCAGATGAACTTATTACGTTTTTCTCTTGCTAAGTGCCATTGAAAATGAGGTGTCATGGGTAAGATGTGGTGAACATCAAACCCTATAAATTATCTCCAAGTTAATACTAATAAAGTACAATCAATTAATACCAAAAGTTCATAGTTTAATATACAAGCTTTTTATATAATACTTTTATGTTGTATTAAGTCAAGAATTTACATGGGATCAGAAAAATTAGGGCAGAGAGCCATTGTCCAAGTAATGACAGAAGAGTATGGCTTCAAATTGTTATTTTCAAGGAGTTAATATCTTAACTATTGTCATTGTCTGGTCTATTGTCACCATACAATAGACACTTGAAACTCTAGCTTGCCACAGAAGCAGAACCAGACATCTGAAGTAGGACAAAAACTTCAACAAGTGGCACTTATGGCTGGGAATGCAGATGGTGACCACACTGAACAGGGGATCAATCCCATACAATTATTCAGAACCATTACTGGGCCCAATGGGAATACTAAAATGAATGTGTCCCAGATTAATTGGAATGATGTACACATTATTACCTACCCCAATGAGCCTATTTAGCCTGAGGAGCTGGAACGTCTTGAACAGAAGTTGTTAAGAGGGTATCAAATGGGACAAGGGCCTGCGCACAATAGTAGCAATCCTTTTTTCGCCAACAACAACAAGATGTGTTGTGGATGAGATATCTAGCTCATCATCAATTGGGTGTAGCTTAAATCAGAAAAAATTTAAATGTGATAGAGAATATCGCCCAATACTTAATTGAATTTGTATACCCCACCTTTTAAAAATTCTCAGATGACAATTGACCGCCATCACATGGTCATTACTTAATTGTTAAACTTCTCACGCAACTCCAGCCAGGCAGGCCAAATCTTGAATAAGCGATTAGAAGCCAACTCCACTGAGGTCTGTTCTAATTTGGAGCAAATTATAATTTAACCACTTGGTCTAATGATTAGGTAGCAGAACTGGCACAATAGCTAATTGACAGATTGCATCTCATTTTTGACAACTTTTTGGAGGAAATAGGAGTTACCAAATTTGGGTTAGCAATATCACTCAGACTTCCATTGTTTCTTTGGATGTCATGAGGCTTAATCATGAATACTAAGAGACGCAATAAAAACATAATGATGAATTTTGTGACCAGTATTGATGAATGAGCGCCCAAATTTTGCAGATGAAGGATGAATACACCGAAAAAATCAACTATTTTTACACACAATTTGAAGGCCAATGGATGGTGAATGAAAAATTCAAGACTATTTTGATTGTCTTAATTGACAGATCAATAATCTTAATGAGGATGTTACCTCTATTAAAGAGGTAAACATTATTCTTCATTGTTAGATTTTGGCTTAAAAATCAGCTCATTGGTGCTTGCTGCCTTGAATACAACGATGTGAATCAGAGGCTTTCTTACCGTTGATAGGAAAATAATAGAAAATAGAAGATATTAATAAATTAAATATTATATTTTTAATAGGGCGCCGCATGGGGGTAAAAGAGAGTATATCATTAATAAATTGATAAAGGTATTTAAACGTTGAGGCTTGATGTTTGTAGGGCTTGGGAAATTTCAAATTTAGTAATATGCTATTTTAGCCTATTGAGGATTGGCAAAATCACATCTCTTTGACATAACAATGGAGGGTGAATCATTATTGGCCAAGACATACCTGTGAGGCAACATTTTTATAAACTTCAGCCAGTCCCCATTAAAGAAATTTATTGCACCTTAAGGGACCCCAGCCAAGCCTATAAAAGGGGGTGGTCCCTCTTAGGTGCTTTGAAGGACCTGGTTGTGGCTGAGGGAGTACCTTCTGAGTGTCATCCCAGGGTCTTTCACATGGTCAGAGTAATCTAACTGCTCGATTTTATGCTTATTGCCTGTGAAGGTTTTGTAATGGTGTTACTCCAATTTGCGGGGTTTGCCATGAATCAACCAGGATCTTTTGGCCAATTTCCCCATTATTAATTAAATCAATTTTTCTATTGCAGACTAGTAAATGTCCAACATTTCTCCTTCTCAGCCAATTTGGACCCTTAACATTCTTATCTTGTTGCTGGAAGGGCAAATGTCCAACATCACCCCCTCAAGAATGTGGGGGGAGGAATAAGGCCAAAGGAAGCAACCATGTACACAATTAATAGTGACTCCAGAGGCGAGGGATTTGATCAAGTACTCATCCCCTTTCTTGTATGTAATCAAAAATGTCCCTTCCAAGATTTAAAATAAGCTTCTCACTTCTATGAGTGCTGTTGTTGTTATAATATAATATCAAGTCAGCTACTTGGAAGGAAGGGAGAGGGACATGGAACTCATTAGCTGCTCCAGCTTACTTTGTGACCATCTTAGCCAAGTTAGTCATAGCTTCCGCTTGTAGTTGAATGATGTGTTGGGCCAACTTTTGCATGGCTTTCTCTGGTCAGTTCTCTCAGTGAAAATATTTTTTGCTATTAGAGCTGGTACCCCAGATTCTCAGCCATACAACACATGGAATAGGGACATCTTTATGATACAATGATAACTAATCTGTTATGCCATGAGGGCACTGGCTAAATAAAGATCCCAGTGTAGAGGGTCTGAATTGGCCATTTTGTGGAGTATGGAGACCAGGGTTCCATTAACCTTACTACAGCCCCATTAGTGGATGGGTTATAAATAGATGAGAAGATTTGTTGCGCTCCCATGGAGGTGGCAAGAAGCTTCACCACTTGGTAAGTAAAACTTTTTCCATTATCACATAAAAGGACCTGGAGACACCCATGCTGGGTGAAAATGTATTGGTGTAAGAAGTTACCCTTGGCTTTAGCAGTTTGAGCAGGGAGAGCTACAGCTTCAACCTATTTAGTGAAATGTTCAATACCAACTAAGATATAGTTATTGTCACCTGTGGTATGATGGAGAAGAACTACTACATCTAAACTTATGGTATGAAAAAGTTATTGAGGCGTCGTAGGATGATATTGATATTGGGCCTTGAATCTGGCTTGTTTCTTACAGGTCAGGCATGCATCCAAGACTTCTGTTATGGTTTCCAAGATGCAATCCCAGTAGTACCAGTCTTTCACCAACTCAAATGTTTTGCATACGTGCTGTGCCTCATGATAGTGTGGGACTATAAGATGACAGGAGCTCGCTCTAAAGGCCGGAGATTGGGCAACCAATTTACTCCTAATTCTTATATAGCTTCCCATTTTCCACTTTGGTGTTGCGGGAGTTTCAAGCGAGCATTTTTTGTACAGGTTCATCTTCATTAGCCCATGCATCTGGAGTCTTGAGGAGATCGTGTAGCCTCTCAGCTTCACTATTGTTTAAGTGAAAACAGGCAGCCATGTTAGCTCATCTATATTTATGTGGCACGTTCCTGCCCGATGCTCAATAGTCATATTGAAATGCTGTAGCTTCAGAGCCCAGCGAGCCAACTGCCTCATGTGGTCCTTCTTATTCTGCAACCACTTTAGAGAGGCGTGGTTTGTAATTACTTTGAAGGGAGTCCCATATAGGAATGGGCGGTAGTGTTTAACAGAGAGCAGGACAGCCAAACACTCCTTCTCCATGACGTGGTAGTTACGCTCAGCATTAAAAAGCATTTTTCTAAAGTAGGACATGGGATGATGACTCCATTCTCATTCAATGGAGCCAAGATAGCTCTAACATCGTAGTCAGAGATCATCCGTGAACAACATGAAAGGTTTGCTGTAGTCAGGATGGTGGATTATTGATCTTCTTTGTAATAGCGCCTTCAGGGTCTCAAAGGGCGGCATTTTGTTCAGCACCTCAATGGAAGGGGGTATTCTTAGTTAAGAGGCGGATGAGAAACTCACTGAACTGAGAAAACTTTGGGATAAATAGATGGTAATACCCCATCATACCCAAGAATACCTGGATGTTGCAAAGATTTTTTGGCGCAGGCATCTTGGATATTGCTTTGACTTTATCTTGTAAAGGTTGAATTCCATCTTGTGAGATGGTATGCTCAAGAAAGCCCAGGTTCTTTTAGAAAAAAGTACACTTGGAGGGCTTGGTTTGATATTAAATGTCCACAAGCGTTAAAAAACCTCCTTTAGATGTGTGAGATGGTCATTGAAAGTCTTAGAAAAAACTTTAATATCATTTAGATAGATGATGACATCTTAATTTTACTTCCAGCTGTAGGAATCCAGCTTATAGGCGCTCGCTGGTGCTTACGCCGCTGGATCAACAAAAGTTTTTTAAATTTAATAAATATACACAAATAAAAACTTAAGTTTTTTATGGTTTTTATTAGCAGCACGGGGTAAAAGAGAAAAAGCGATCCCCTCAATATCCAACCTATCCGTATTTAAATAGTATCAAAGGTTGGAGGGAATTTACTAGTAAGTTCAGTACAGCTTGTTACCATCCAAATTAGGAAATATTATAAAGTAGCTATCAAAGCTCAGAACACTCACTTTGCCTGGGATGTACAAGGGTGGGGAATTAACAGCTGGCATTACGTACCCATGTGGTAATGCTTTAATTAGCTTCAGCCAATCCCCATTAGCAGAAATTATTTTACCTCAGGGGATTCCCACCATGCTTATACAAGGGGTGGTCCCCACAATGGTTCATGAAGGGACCTGGTTGTGGCTTGGGGAGTTCCATTCGATGGATGCCCCAGGGTCTGCTGCATGGTCAGAAAAACCTGACTGCTCAATTTAATGGTTGTTGCCTTCATATTTATCAAAATTATGTCTTTCCTGATTTGCAGGATTCCACCAAGAATCGACCAAAGCCTTTTGGTTGATGATATCATTATTATTAATAGAATCATACTAGAATCATCACAAAATTGCAAATGGTCAACATTTCCCCGTTTTATCTGAGTTCAACCCAAGACATTCTTCCTCTGCAGCTGAGAGGGCAGATGTCCAACATCACCCCCCTTAATAATTTTAAGTGGAGAATAAGGTTGGAGGAAACGGCCATGTACGCAATTGATGGTAATACCTGTAGCTAAAGATTTGATAGAATACTTGTTTACTATTTTTATAAGTGATGGTGAAGGGACACTCTTATATTGATCCAAGCCTACTGCTTCTAGGAGTGATGCGGTTATGGTAGTATAATACCATATTAGACACTTGGAATGTAGGCAGGGGGGTTTAGAGCTATTGGCAGCTGCCCTTCTTTAGTCACTGTTTTCTAAGTTATTCATAACCTCATTTTGGAATTAAATGATATGCTGAGCCAATCTCCGCATGACTTTCTTGGGTTCCTCAATTATAAAGGAAAATACATCTTTAACTATGAGGCAGGTATTCCTGGTTCCCACCCATACAAGACACAGAAGGGGGACATTTTCAAGATCTGGTGGTAGCTAATCCAGTATGCCATAAGAGCACCGGATAAGAATTGATCCCAGAGGAGAGGATCAGAGGGGGACATTTTCCATAGATTGGAAACCAAGGTTCCATTAGCTATTTCCACAGTCCCATTTGTGGAGGGATTATATGGAGCCAATAAAAGTTGCAGGGATCCCATAGATGTGACCAGTATTTTGACTACTCTGGAGGTGAAGTTTTTACCATTATCACAGAGTAATACTTGTGGACAGCCATGTTGAGTAAAAATATTTTGATGTAAAAAGGTGGCTGTGGCCTTGGCCGTTTGGGCAGGGATAGCCACGGCTTCAACCTAATTAGTGAAGTGGTCAATAGCTATAAGGAAAAAGGTTACCACCAGTTGTTTGAGGGAGGAGACCTACTACGTCCAGACTGATAGTGTGGAATGGTTGTTGTGGAAAAGTTGATTGATACTGATACCTAGTCTTGAAACCAGATTTCTTCTTACACGTAAGGCAGGCTTCCAAGACGTCAATAATAGATTTTATCATTTTATCCCAATAAAGCCGATCCTTAATCCACTCATAAGTTTTCTTTGCCCCTCCATGACTAGAATGGAGTGAGCTTCTATGATAGCAGTTTTGCGTTCTGAGGGCCAAAGGTAAGGCAACCATTTTGCCCCACCTACTTATACAATTCCCCATTCTCCACTTTGGTGTTATGGGAGTGCCAGGCTAACATCTTCTGTACAGACTCATCTTCATATTCCCAGTCATCAGGGGTCATTGAGAGATCATGGAACCTCTCCGCCTCACTATTATCTAAGTGAAGGACTGGTAGCCAAGTCAACCCATCAACATTCATGTGACGTGTTCCAGCACGGTGCTCAATCTTCATGTCATAAGGCTGGAGCTTTAGAGCCCAGCGAGATAACCGACCAGTAGAATCTTTCATGTTCTGTAACCATTTTAAAGAGGTGTGGTCAGTAACCCTAGTGAAATTGGTTCTATATAGGAAAGGGAGGTAGTGCTTTACAGCTAACAGAACAGCAAGGCACTCCTTCTCCGTTACACTGTAGCTACGTTCATCCTTTGACAGCATCTTACTAAAATATGATACAGGATGATCTACACCGTTTTCATCCAATTGGGCTAAGATGGCCCCTAACGGCATAGTCTGAAGCGTCAGTGAATAAGATGATAGGTTTATTATAATCTGGGTGCCATAGGATAGGGCGTTGTTGCAGCAGTTGCTTCAGCGTCTCAAAAGCAGCCTTCTGTTCCGCACCCCACTGAAAATGAGTGTTCTTGGTCAATAGGCGGACAAGAGGCTAGCTAAGTTGAGCAAACTTAGGAATGAACTGATGGTAGTATCCCATCATCCCTAGAAATACCTGAATATCCCCTAAATTCTTAGGGGATGCATTTTCAAGATTGCTTTTTACCTTATCTTATATTAGTTGAATTCCCTTTTGAGAAATTTAATGGCTGAGTAAATCCATTTTCTTTTGGAAGAAGTACACTTTGAGGGCTTTAACTTGATATTTAACTTATGTAATCATTAGAACACCTCCTTCAGGTGACAAAGATGTTCGTTAAAAAGTTTTTGTAAATACTGTGATGTCATCAAGGTAGATGATGATGCAACTTAATTTCAAGTCCTGCATGATATGGTCCATCACATGCTGGAAAGTTGCAGGTGCGGTGCACAACCCTTGAGGTAATCAGGTTGGTTGGAAGAGACCCTCACTACAAATGGGAGCACATTTCTCCTGGTCTTCAGGGGAGAGGTCCATTTGCCAATAGCCGCTAGCTAAGTCCATGGAAGAAAAGAGGTTGGAGCCAGAGAGTTTGGGCAGGGCGTCATCAATGCGGGGGATAGGATAGCTATTCTTTTTAGTGATATTATTTAACTTGCAATAGTCCATGACTATCCAATGAACTCCGTTTTTCTTTTTTAGAGCAAGAGGGGGAAGACCAAGGGCTTTGTGAAAGAATGATTAACCCTGCGTCTAATAATTTCTGGAGCTCCTTCCTCATTTTCTGTTCCTCTACCTTAAACTTGTGATAAGGTTTAACCTAATAGTGTGGGCATCACCCACATCAATGGAGTGGCACCAGCCCTTCATGTGGCCATAGTCAGTTTCTAATTTGGAGAATATTGCTATCTTCATTGAGAAGAGTGTGAATTTTTCAAGCTCATCTGGGGTCAGCTCATCTGAGATATAGACGTTGGGTAGAGTACGTATCAGGTTATCCGTTGGAAGGCCCATATTTATCATAGAGCCAATGGAGTGAATTTGTTTAATGTCCTCCACAGGGACTAACAAACCTCTGCCAATCTCCTGATGTTTCTTTACAACAATGTCTCTTGAGGTGAGGCTCCCCAACAGCAAATTAATAGGCCTTTGGTAAGCTGGATCTAGTATCCCAAGCAATACACGAGGCTCCAGGGGCTAATGCCATAATACTTATGAGGTGCAACAAGCAGTGGTGTGGGATTTGGAGCGTGATTTTAGTGTCAACCACTCTCTGTTCACCAGGCTTAATCAAGACCGCATCTGCAGCATAGAAAGGGATACTGTTCTTAGCATCCACTAAATTAGCAATTTCTTTTTGTTACACCCAGAAGTGGAATAAGGCAAATTTATAGCTGCAAAGGGGTATTCGACCAGGCAAGAGTATTCATGCTTGCTGGGTTCTTTATTAGATAAGACTAGTGGGACTTCATAGCTGAGTAACGAGAGGAAACCTTGATTCATGTTTATTATTTCCTTGTACTCAATCATAAATTGAGTGCCAATGAGCATATCATATGCACTTTTTTCCAAAGCCACACAGGGGCTGATAAAATAAGCTTGCCTTTCAAATGGGAAGGGAAGAATATGCCCCAATAGCATGGGTACTATTTTTGGCCAGCAGTTCCAAATTCTAGTGTGTACTCCAAGTCAGGAGTTAGCTTTATCTCCTTGATAGGTTTTGTGGAGATAGTTAATTGGGGAGCCAGTGTTCAGGATAGCCAGTATTCAGACCTTTTGGATGACCACTTCAACCTTAGTGAGCTTTCCTCTAAAGAAAGGTGACAAAGCTAAGACCTCCTAGAGCCGGAAGGTGGGGATTGGTTTTTTTGCAAACTCAGGGTATATATTCATGATGAATTTTATGGGATGAACCCCTGAAGAGGGAAAATCAATCCAGCTAATAATGGTCACCTTGCAAGCAGTGTCAATAATCTTTGGACACCCTAGAATTTGGCTGAGGTATGTTTCCTCAGGTCTGGTAGTCTCGTCTACTCATCTAGCGTTCAAATGATCAGGCACTTCTATTTCCGTGGGGGATCTCAATATGTAGTAACCAACGTCATCGTAACCCCCTCAGATTCCTCATCAAGGGTATTCTCAACAACGGGCAAGGCCGCAATGGAGGTAGGGGAGACGGCCACATAAGATTGGGTAGCCTTAGGGGCCGCATTTACCAGCTTGACTGGAAGGGAAGGCACAGAGGCTTTGGTGCACTTGTGCGATAGTATGGTATTAACTACCTTACAGGGCTCTGAATCATAAGAAGGAGTAATAACATTTTTAATTCACATTGAGGAAGCAGGTTTTACAGGAAAGATAGGCACAGATGGGCTCACTTCTAGCTGTTAACAGATGGAAACTCCTCAATGGTTAAAGCTGAAAGGTTAACCTCAGCTTCATCTATTGTGGCACATAAATGGAATTCAGCCACATCTAGCAAAGCTTCTTTGATATAGTGAATGGTTTTAAAGTAGCGTTTTACAAAGATGATATGCCAAGCTAGAGTGGGCTGAGAAGCTAACCCAGTTAACAGGGCGGAAATAGCATCCTCAAGGGTGAGCATGTTAGAGGTTGACAACCTTTGCGCAGCAAGTTAAAAGCTTTTTCAAAGGCAATGGGCGATTCATACTCATACATGCTAATGCGCATAAAGGCCTGTTTTTCCCTTTTCAGACTCTTCTTGGATCTGAATTCAGCCAAAAGAGCCTCCTTCACCTCTTCTCAGGTGTACAAAGGGTTCAGGTAAGGAACTATCATCTCTTTCGCTAGGCGGCTTAAACAAGGAAGGATGTGTTGCAATTATTTCTTGTCCGTTGCACCATCCATGGAAGCTTCTTAAACGTACAAAAAAAGTAGCAATACTCCCTTCGCCAGGGATGTACTTGTCTTTAAAGCATGGTTTTAGAGGGCGACTTAAGTTCATTGAGTTTGGATAGAGAGCTTGTTAGTTGCTTTTCCAGAGCAACTAAACATGATTCCATGTGAAGAGGAAAAGTGGGATTATTACCATGGTTAAAGCCTCCATTTTTATGATTTTTGCAGTTTATAGGGGCCCCCTGTAGTGAGCACCAATTTGTGGGATCCAGCTTATAGGTGCCTGATGGTGTTTATGACGCTGGATTCCACAAAAGTTTTGTTAAAATTTAATAAGTATACACAAATAAAAACTTGTGCTTTTTATGGTTTTTATTAGAAGTGTGGGGTAAAAAAGAAAAAGTGATCCCCTCAATATCCAATGATCTTTTTTAAACAGTATCAAAGGTCGGAGGGAACTTACTAGTAGGTTCAGTACAGCTTGTTACCATCAAATTATAAAATATGATAAAGTAGACTATCAAAGCTCAGAACACTCACTTCGCCTGGGCTGTATGACAGATGGGGAATTAACAGCTGACATTATGTACCCATGCAGTAATGTTTAATTAGCTTCAGCCAATCCTCATTACTGGAAATTATTTTACCTTGGGGGACCCCCACCACGCCTATAAAAGGGGGTGGTCCTTGCGTAGGTGCATGAAGGGACCTGGTTTTGGCTGAGAGAGTTCCATTTGATGGGCACCCCAGGGTTTTCTGCATGGTTGGAGAAATCTGACTGCTCAATTTAATGGTTGTTGCCTTTATATTTATCAAAATCATGTTACCCCAATTTTCTGGTTCCATCAAGAATCGACCAAGGTCTTTTGGTCAATGATATCATTATCATTAATAGAATTATACTTAAAATCATTGCAAAATTGTAAATAGCCAACATTTTCAAATTTCAGCTGAGTTTGACCCAAGACATTCTTCCTCTGCAGCTGAGAGGGCAAATGTCTGACACATGCAAGATATTATCCATTGCTCACTGGAAAGTGACAGGTGCATTATCACAACCCTTGCGGTAGATGGTAGGTTGGAAGAGACACTCTCTGCAAATAAGAGCTCATTTCTCCTGGTCTTGTGAAGAAAGGTCCATTTGCCAATGATCACTAGCCAGGTCCATGGCAGAGAAGTGCTCAGACCTAGAGAGTTGGGCCAGAACTTCATTGATGCAAGGGATAGGGTAACTATTCTTCTTGGTGAGGTTGTTTAATTTGTAATAGTCCATCACTACCCAAATACCTCCATTCTTCTTCATTATTCTAGGAGTGGGGATTATCAAGGGTTTTGTGACGGCACCAGCAACCCAGAATCCAACAGTTGTTTGAGCTCCATCTGCATCTGTAACTCCTCATCTTTTGATTTGTGATATGGCTTGAAGTGAATGGGTTTAGCATCCCCAACGTCAATAGTATACCACCCCTTAATCTGCCCATAGTCATTTGTCAGATTTGGAGAAGACGTCACTGTAGGCCTCAAGTAAGGATGGACTTTCTCCAGCTCAGCTGTAGTCATTTCATCGGAACTATGAACAGAAGGTAGGGTACATATGGATTGATTGTGTGTAAGCCCATGTCTGCCATAGACCCAATACAGTGGACTTGCTTGATGACCTCAATGGGTATTAGCAAGCCTCTTCCGATTTCCTGATTCTTTTTTACCACCTGTTGAATTTAAGTCTATTAAGGATGGATGGTTCTTCTTATGCAGTAAGGCGGAGTTTCAAACGTCTATTGTATGAAGACAACAGATCAGACGGTGACTATAGTTAAGATATAACTCCTTGGTAATTCTACTTGAAGCTGTATTCTTCTGTCATTACTTAGAGAATGGCATGCTGCCCTGATCTTCCTGATCCCAAGTAAATCTTTGACTTAATACAACGTAAAGTAATAATACTAAAAGTCTATAAATTAATCTAAAGAACTGTAGTAATATTTAATGATTTTATTCATATTAGCTTGGGATAATTTATAGGGTTCAATGTTCACTACAACTTACCCATTACGCCTTAATTTCAATGGCACTTGGCAGAGAAAGTAACGAGTTCATTTGAGTGTCTACAATCCATTCAACTCAAGACATCTCAAACATCTCAGAGTTGGTCTCAAACTCAGAAATATTCTCAAGACAGCGTTTCTAATGCGTCTGCAAATAGCTGAACTAATACTCATCTCAAGCAATTGGCAGCATATATTAAGGATATTTATACCACTAATTAGTAATTAATAATTGAAAACTTAAACTGACATTAAAAACTAATTTTGACATAGACTAACAAAGCCCACGTTTCCAGGTCATTTAGTTGGCTATTATTTTAGGTCCAACTAAACTAATAAAGCCCCCATTCCTGTGTCATTATAGTTGAATATTATTAAGTGGGATTGCTAGGCCACAGATCTTAAGCTTGGATATACTTGGGATATTTTTGATTTATAATTACCAACAATTTATATCCAGTCAACCATTCAACACTTCCCCCTCCTTGAATGGATAAAAGCGGAGGTTATATGTTTTCTCTTGGTCACAACATTCAATTTTTTCTCAACCTTCAGAATAGGATGCTACGTTAATAGCTTTTTTGTCCCTGGCTTAACCTTTCTTCTTAAACTCCACAAATCCATACTGAATGATACAGTTAGTTCATGAGTTTTACCTTTGTTTCTTCTATGCCTGCTGCAGCTCTAGCAATCTTTGGAGAACTTAAACTGGCCACCTTGGCTTTGATTTCACTCTTCTCCCCTCCCAAATAAGAGTTATCTTGTTTTGATGACAACGAGGTACATATTTCCAAATTAAAAGTTTATATTTTTACTTATTTCTTAACTTTTCTATATTTTTAATCTTTTATTATTATTATCAATTTTATTATATATTCTTTTACCTTTATTTTATCTTAAATTTCTTTTTTAGTTTTTTTAATATTATTCTTTATGATATAGACAAAGGAACTTAGCGTTTACTCAATTCACAACCCAGCCGCCTTGATCCTTTATGGTATATACATCTTTGGACAATTTCTACAATACAATAAATGGACCTTTCCAAAACGAGGCAAGCTTGTGTGCGCGGCCTGCGCTATGAGTATCACAATAAACTACTAATTCTCCCTCTTTAAATTTAGTCACTGCAGCTCGTTTAGTGTCATAATAGCTCTTCTGACTAGTTTTTTGACTAATCACAATTTTGATAAGCTTCAAATTGCAACTTGATTAAGGTCTTTGATAGTTGCTCAACATAATTTTCAGAATAATTGCTTTGTTTGAACTGAGTACTGAATATAATAGTGGAGGCAGAGCTGGCTGTCTACCATACAGAAGTCAAAATGGAGAGTGGACTGTACTGCTGTGGTGTCCAATATTGTATGCAAACATGGTAGCACTAATGGAGGTAGCCCATTGTGAAGGCGCTAAGGCTGCGTTTTTGCGTAAAATGCTAATAAAGTGCCATTCACTTGCTCTACCATACCATTAATCTCAGGATGGTATGATGTTGAAAACACTCCTTTGATAGACATCAACTCTTTTAACCGTTGACCAAAAGAGCATTAAAATTCGTGCCATTATTTGTCAAGATCTTCTATGGGAATCAGTGCTTGTAAATTATATTATCCATAATGAACTTGGCAGTAGTTAAGGCCCCAACGTCTTGAATTGCTTTTCTTCCACCTATCTTGTTAGATGGTCAACAGCAACAAATATGTATTCGTTGCCTAGGCTGCTCACAAGAAAAGGGCCAACTACATCTATTGATACGGTATGCCAAGACCAGTTGGGTTTGATTAAATGATACTTCACATCTGACTTCATAGGTTTTGCAATTTGGCAATAATGACATTTGTTGGGTACATCTTGAATATTGAATCGCATTAAATCCCAGTAGTAATTTACCAAATTAATTCTAGAGTTTTGGTCAATTTTCCATGCCCTACGACCTTGTGTGCATGTGTAATAATCTACATTTGGTCAGAAAGTTTTGGGAAAATTCAACGCTGCCCCTTGGGCTTGAGCTTGTCTAAAACTCCATTCTAATATTTAGTGTCAGTTAATGCTTTTTGATCACTTTTTTCACTTCAGTTGGCTCATCTTCATATTTCTGGTTAATCATCTTTTCATGAAGTTCATTGGCCAAACTGCTCAGGACAGCTACAATAGGAAGTCGTGATAATTCATCTGCATTTTGATGGGATGCTCCATCTCTATGAAATATTCATAATCGTACACTTGTAATTTCAAAGCCCAGCGGGCTAATTGTCTCTCAGGTTCCTTGAGGTTGTGGAGCCATCTTAACGAGCTGTGATCCATCACTACTTGAAACTTGGTGCGATAAATGTAAACCCAAATTGTTTACATGCGTAGATGATGGCTAAACACTCTCATTTGGTCACTGTATAATTACGCTCATGCTTATTCAGCGTCCTGCTACAATAAGTGACCGGATGCTCCTCATCATCTTCCCCAATCTGAGATACACACCCCCAATTGCAGTCAATGAGGTGTCAGTTTGTATGATAAAAGGCCTGCTGAAATTGGGATATTGGAGGATAGAAGCTGTGCTCATTCTGGTTTTCAAATCTTTAAAGGCCTGTTGGCACTCGTCTGCCCAGTAAAATTGAACTCCCTCTTGTAGCAAATGAAATAGGGGCTAAGAAATCTTTGCAAACCCTTCTACAAATCTTCAATAGTATCCTACCATGCCTAAGAACACTTGAACATTTTTCATACTCATCAGAGGTTGCATCTTGTTAATTGCCTCCACCTTTTGAGGTTGAGGCCGCAAGCCCTTGGCATCAATAATAACCTGAGGTATTCCAATTGTTCTTTAAAGAATTGACATTTTCTAGGTTTTATCTTCAGATTAGCTTCAACAGTCATTCAAACACTTGTTCAAGGTGCTCCAAATGTTCAAAAACGTTCATGAAAAAACATTGATATCATCCAGGTAAACCAGTACGCAGGATCTTTTAAGGTCCCCCAAAATTGTGTTTATCACTTGTTGAAAAGTTGCTGGCACATTGCACAGCCCCTGTGGCATGCGCGTTGGTTGAAACAGTCCTTGAGTAACAATCATAGCGCACTTCTCCTGCTCCTCTTGAGGGCCGTTCAATTTGCCAATATCCTGAGATAAGGTCCATGGCACTAAAGTATTTCACCCCCCAGACAGTCCAAAGCATCATTAATTCTAGGCAACGGATAGGAATCCTTTTTTTAGTACTAGATGGTCCCAACGATAATAATCCTTTTTCATAATGGCATTTAGGTGTCAATAATCGATCACAACATGATTGCTGCCATCTTTTTTACAATTAAAACTGGACTGGCCCATGGGCTCTTAGATGGTACAATCATTACGCTTTTTAGCAATTTTTCCAGCTCTTCTCTGACTATTTTGTCACCAGTCCTAGGGCACCAAATTGGCCTCATCTAATAGGCGCATGGTCCTTGGTCTCAACAAAATGCTGGACTCCTTTTGCACAACCCAAATGTTGATCATCTTTGGCGAAAAATTTCGGAGATTGTTCAAACTTCTCTAGTGCTTCATCCTTCTGCTGTTCAGATAATGCAGTAAATTATTCTTGAGGAATTACAGTATGTGCCCCAAGGGTTTCAGTTGGCAAGCTAAGCTTGGATAAATCACCAAATTTGATGACTTATTTTAATTCGTCCCTTGGAAACAGATGCACAAATGCAACTACTTGATATTTCTTGACCTTAATACTTCAGCTGGTCAAAGTTTCTAATAGGACATCAATTTTTCCATGACCTGGTATAAGTATTCCAGGCGCCACACTAGGTTCCATACAAAAATGATGCCACGGGGACACAGCCTCCCATATAGTCCTTCTGGAATATCCAGCGTGGTCCCAATCTCCATAACCAGTTGATGGACTGGAGCTATTGTCACATCCTTATTCACATGTAGGAATATCCCTCAATTTTTGTTTATAGTGGTTGGCATGGATGGCTTTGTTTTCACTTCTGAATATATCCTGCCAGTATTAATTCCATCAGCATAATATATATTAATAAAGTTTTGACAACAGCTTGCGGGCTTTGTATTGTCAAGAGAGAAATAAATCAGAAGTCATTGGCCTAATATAGTTAAGACGTTTTTCTTAAAATTACATGAGATCTCATAGGTCCTTAAAAAACTCGTTCCAATTAAGATGTCATAATTTGTGTTTGAAAGCACTATTGCGGGTGCTGCTACTACTAAAGCTCCAAATCGCAGTGGCAAGGCGCTGTAAGTTCCTTCACTCTTAGTGCTGTTGAGGCCCGCGGTCCCTTATTCCTGATGACTGTCAATTCTGGAGCAATTTTCAGTTTCTTCAACCAACTTCATGGAAATAATGTTTACAGGTGCTCTTCTATTAACAATAGCAACAATTATGATTTTGTTGACCAGGATGTCCATATTTGCACTCAGAGTAGTAGGAATCAATAGAGTTTACTAAGTGAATATGTGAAGAATCCAGAGAATTAAGAGTGTTCTTCAAAGTATTTCCAATACTGGGACATTCATTGATGAATGTGTCGATTGGCATAGCTATATTCATCACTTTCAGGCTTGGGGTATCTGCTGCATTGCTCAGCCCTTTGGCTGGAATATTCTCAATTATTTGTTGAACATACGGTTTAGCTATTTCAGAGGCTTCAGGTATGATAACCTTACTCTGAGAGCGAGTTATCACATGTACATTTGTTGAATCTTCATTAAGTACTAAAATGGAATTTGTTTCCTTGTTAAGTGAGGCCCCATGGCCTACATATTCTTGTCAATTGGGTGGGACTGGTTTTTCTGGCACAATAGAGCATCACGCATCTATTGTGCTTGTTCTTTTTCCATCTGCTGCACATTATTGGAAAGGACTACATTGACATTATGCTGATGGCATTGAGAGGCAAAGTGTCATTTACAGTTAAATTTTATAGCAGGTAATGTCATTCATTGAGCATGTGGGCTTTGTATTCGAGTTCTGCTCAGTTTTCACAGAAAAATCATTTTCAATCTTCTTATTAGTTACAATGGGTTTCCCAACAGAGGCAGGTCCTGATTTGTACCCAGTATTAGGAGGGCCATAATTCTGAGAACATCTGCGCAAATAATTAACTAGAACAGACGTTGTAAGATTTTGTACAAAAGCAGGCATTAAATCTTTTGACAAATTTTAGTAAAGTTGTACCACATGTTCTAGTCAGTCTTAGCATCAAAATCGACCATAGCCTTGGCGCCTAGGAGAACTTGCACTTTGCAATAGAATTGATCTGCAAATTCAACAATTGCTTCATCTTTCATAAAGAAAATTTTCTTAAATTTAGATTTTCTGGTCGACATCTGTTCTGGACCTCCAAATTCATTAAGAACAGCCTCTTTGACTTCGGCATAAGTTGAGTTTTCGTTAATATGGGGCATAATCAACTCAATGCTCCACTTATCCATGCAGTTAATCATAGTAGCTGCTTTGTTGCGGTTGGCGGCCCCATACATAGCTGATTCAAAGTGTTTGACAAATGTGGTGATACTTTTATTCTTGTCAAATGCAGGCAGGTTCACTGGTTTGTAATTATTGCTTTCCCATCCATGGTTATCTGAATTACTTCTTTAGTTGTCTTGGGCCAGATGTACTAGGGCGTTGAGGCACTGCACCATGATTTAAGGTGTTGAGGTTGGCCAAAGCAACCATATTACTAGGCATCTGTTAACGTGGTACAGCATTCAATTCAGTGGCTACTTCTGAAGCTTCATCTTCATAGTATTTAGAAGCATTTTCAGTTGAATGGTTTGTAGCACATTGGCAAGGCCCATCATCCAAGGTTTGGATTTGATTATTGATTTCATTTTCCTAATTAACATGATTTCAAATTTTTAACTTTATCTTTGAAATTTTCTCATTCAGACTTGTGGTTTGTAATTGCAAGGAAAAAATCACTTAGTCTTTTTCCTTAATTGTCTTCTTACACTGTTTTACTTCTATATGAAGAAGGTTGTTTGACTCATTTTTATTGGTAACCTCCTCAAAAATATTATTGATCTATCAATTGAGACAATCGATAGAATCTTGAATTTTTTCATTTTCTGCCCGTTGGCCTTCAAATTGTGTTTTCCAGTAATTAATTTTTTTTTTGTATTTTCATCCTTCATCTGCAAAATTTGGGCTCACAGTCATTGATGCTGATTATGAAATCCATCATTAGTATTTAGCTGCTCCTCTTGGGCTTCATAATTATGCCTCATGAACTCTGAAGCATTAATGGAAGTCTGTGTGATATTGTTAACCCAAGTTTCAGTAAATTCTCTTTCTTCTAAGAAATTGCCAAAGATAGGATGCAATCTGTCATTTAGCTCTTGTGCTAATTCTGCTACCCTATCATTATCCTAAGTAGCTAGATTATAGTTTGCTTCCAAACTAGAACGGACTTCAGCAAAGTTCTCCTCTAAGCACTCATTCAAAATTTGGGCTGCCTGGCTGGAGTTGCGTGAGAAGTTAACCAACTCAGTAATGGCCATGTGATGGCAGGCAATTGTCATCTGAGAATTCCTAGAGGTGGGGTCTACATATTTGATTATGTATTGGGTGATATTCTCTATCCCAATTAAATTATTTCGGACTTTAGCCACGCTCAATTGATGATGAGCTAGATATCTCATCCACAACACATCTTGCTGTCGTTGACAATAAAAAGGATTACTATTGTTGTCCGCAGGCCCTTGTCCCATTTGATACCATCTTAACAATTGATGTTTGAGACGTTCCAGTTCTTCAGGTGAAATGGGTTCATCAGGGTAGGTAATGATAGGTGCGTCATTCAAATTAATTTAGGACATAGTCATTTCTGTATTCCCATTAAGTCCAGTAATGGTTCTGAATAATTGATTGGGATTGATCCCCCATTCAGTGTGGTCACCATCTGCATTCCCAGCCATTAACGCCACTTGTTTAATTTTAGGTTTATTATGGATGGCTGGTTCTTCTTATACATTAAGGCGGAGTTTTGAACATCTATTGTATGAAGACAACAGACCAGATGGTGACTATAGTTAAGATATAACTCCTTGGTAATTCTACTTGAAGCTGTATTCTTCTGTCATCACTTAGATGGTAACACGCTGCCCTGATCTTCCTGATCCCAAGTAAATCCTTGACTTTTTACAATGTAAAGTATTGATACTAAAAGCTTATAAATCAAACTATAGAACTGTATATTATTTGATAATATTATTCATATTAGCTTGGGATAATTTATAGGGTTTGATGTTCACTACATCTTACCCATGACGCCTCAATTTCAATGGCATTTGGCCAGAGAAAGTAACGAGTTCATTTAAGTGTCTACAATCCATTCAACTCAAGACATCCCAAATGTCTCAGAGTCAGTCTCAAACTTGGAAATATTCTCAAGACAGCATTTCTAATGCGTCTGCAAATAGCTGAACTAATACTCATCTCAAGCAATTGGCAGAACTTACCAAGGCTATTCATACCACTAATTAGTAATTAATTTGATCAAAAACTTGACTGACATTAAAAACTAATTTTGACATAGATCAATAAAGCCCACATGCCCAGGTCATTTAGTCAGCTATTATTTTAGGTCCGACTAAACCAACAAAGCCCCCATGCCCAGGTCATTTAGCCAGCTATTATTTTAGGTCTGACTAAACCAACAAAGCCCCCGTGCCCATGTCATCATAGTCAAATATCTTAAGTGGAATTGCTAGGCCCTGAATCCCAAGTTTGGATATACTTAGGATTTTTTTGATTTATAATTACCAACGATTTATATCCAGTCAACCATTCAACACCACCATATCCTTCTTGGTGAGATTCCCTAGCAAAAAATTAATAGATCGCTGATAGGCGGGATCTAACAAGCCTGGCAAACTTTGGGCTCTAAAGGACTAACGCATCAATTCTAATTAGGTGCAGTAGGCAATTGTGTGGGATTTGCATGGTAATCTTAGTTTACACTACCCTTTGTTCCCTAGCCTTAATTACCACCTCTTTAGAAGCATAGAAAGGGATACCCTCCAGGGCGTCCACTGTGGGAGGCAACAGTTTGGTATGCCTTCCTTCCATGGTGTAATGCAGGGATAAAGCGTAGGAGGGATACTCAATGGTGCAAACGTAATTCAATTTTATGGAGCTCAATAGTAACAGAATCAGAGGAACCTCGTAGTTAAGCAAGGAGATATACCCCTTGCTTCAAATTAAAAACGCCTTCATATTTGAGCATAAATTGGATTCCAATGAGTAAATTTTAAATGTTATTGGTCAAAGCCACTGCTGTAGCTGACAAGAGGAGCTTCCAAAAACGAATGGGCAGAGAAGAATAGGCTCCAATAGTGCGGGTGTTGTTTGGTCCCATAGTTGTAAACTCTTGAGTATTGTCAATATCAGGGGCCAGATTAATTTTTAATGAGTTTGGTTGACACAACGTTCACTTGGGACCCGGTGTCAAAGATAGCCTTACCCTGCACTCCATTTATGACGACCTCCACTTTAGTTAAAGTATCACCAAAGGAGGGGGAAAGAGCAAAGACTACTTTTATATGAAAAGTGGAGGCCAGTCATTTAGCCATTTCAGGGTATTTCTCCTGGATAGTCTGCAGGGTATGAACGCACTTGGTAGGGTGGAGAGATGTGGCAATGAGCTGATCAGCGTCACTTACATTTCAATAATTTTAAGACCCCTTATCACTAGCTGAAGATAAGTATGGCAAGGGATCTTAGCCCAATTCACTCTCTCTGGGTTCAATCAATCAGGTACCTCCACTTCACCTGGGGCTCCTAAAACATAATGACCACATCTTCATCACCATCCTCAGACTCATCGTCAGAGGGGTTATCAATGCAGTTTAGGGAGCCCATAGGAGGTGTGATAGGTTTAGGTCTTCCCATCTGGGATGATAGTTTCTGGGGTTGCTCCTTCAACTTATGATTTTTTGGGGAAGGCGTTAGATTTATCACAGCTTGAGTTTTGACCTTAGAGGTAAGGGGTTTTTGCTGTCTTGGGATACAGGTTTTAGACTAAAGTTAGGTGATTGAGAGGTTGAGGGGATATCACCGTGGATGTGGAGGCTTTAACTTCACCATCTATGGCTCATTCAGTGGCTGGGTTCTGCGAAACAGGTGGTTTAGCCTACATAACCTGGTCATCTAACTCATTGTTTGTGGGAGCGATTGAACCCGAGAAGAGTTTAGATTGAAAGGCAGGCTTTGAAACCACTTGGGATGGCCTCTCTAAAGAAAACAATGGGCAAGGAATAGGTACGTCTGCCTTCACCAACAGAGTGTTTTAGACTGAAGATGAAGGGGAGCACAGCCCCATCACTGCCGTTATTATTGGACTATCTTTATTAGAAGAGGAATTATTTTTTGATGGTAACTCCGCAGAAGCAGGTTTCCAGAGTGAAACAGCCATAGTAGAGGCTAAAGTGGTTGGCTTAGATGCTTGCCTCAGAGATCCTTGTGTAGGGTCAAGTTCCTAGATATCAGCCACCGCTAGAAAAGCCTCCTTGATATCTAGTACAGTTTTGAAAGTGCGCTTTACAGAAGAGAGATACTTAGCAAGGAGGAATGAGACGCCAAGCCAGCCAAGATAGCCGCGATTGCATCAATGAGAGGGAGCATTTGGAAAGCAACAAAGGTTGAGCTTCATTATAGAAATGCTCAACAAAAGAGGTTATTGACTCTCCCTCTTGCAAACTAAGGCACAAAAAGGCCTGTTTTTACCACTGCAAACTTTTTTTAGAACCAAATATATCTAACAGCGCTTGCTCAACCTCTGCCCAAGTGCTGAGGTTGACCATGGTGGGACCATTCTTTCTCAAGCTATGCTTTAAGCTAGGAAGGATGTACTAAATGTTTTTCCGGTCAGTTGCTCCTTCCATCGCAGATTCATAAAAACAATGGAATGAGGCAAAACTGCCCTCACCAGGTATGAACTTGTATCGCAGAGAAGGGCTTCTTATAGCAGGACATTGTAGTAAGTGCTGCTAAAGCCGTTTAAGGCGAGACAAAGCACTAACTAGCTGGAGTTCAATGGAAGCTAGCTGAAGGTTTTTTCATCGTTTTTGTAGTGTACAGGTGACTCAATAGTTGAGAACCACCTGTTGGATTTTGGCTTAAAAATTGGCTCACTGGTGCTTGCTGCCTTGAATCCACCAATGTAAATCATGGGCTTTTCTTAATGCTGATAGGAAAATAATAGAAAATAGAAAGTATTATTAAATTTAATATTATAGTTTTAATAGGGTGCCGCGTGGGGGTAAAAGACAGTATATCATTAATAAATTGATAAATGTATTCAAACGTCAATGCTCACCATTTATAGGGCTTGGGATTTTCCAAATTTAATAATGTGTGATTTTAGCCTATCAAGGTTTGGCAAACTTGCATCTCTTTAATGAAACCATGGATGGGAATCATTATTTCTCAAGATGTACCCATTAGGTAATGATTTTTATAAACTTCAGTCAATCCCCATTTGAGAAATTTATTGCATCTTGGGGGACCCCAGCCATGCCTATAAAAAGGGGTGGTCCCCGCATAGATGCTTTTAAGGACCTGGTTGTGGCTGAGGGATATCCTTCAGAGGGTCATCCTAGGGTCCGTCGCGTGGTCTGAGTAATCCAACTGCTCAATTTTAAAGTTTATTGCCCATGCAGGATTCAAAATGGTGTTACCCCAATTTGTGGGGTTCCACCTAGAATTGGCCATTGTATTTTGGCCAATTTCCTCATTATTAATTAAATTGATGTCACTATTATGGACTAGTAAAAATGTGACAGAACCCCTTCTCAGCAGATTTGGACCCTTAGATTCTTATCTTGTTGCTGGTAGGGCAAATGTCTGACATTCATGGAGAAGTAAACCATTGCAAGAAGGTAATTAAGGAAAAGGACCAAGTAATTTCTCATCTTGCAACTACAAACTACTAACTATAATTAGCAAATTGTGAAATTAAAGCTAAAAAATTAAAATCAAGTCAATTGGGAAAATGAATCTATTAAACTAAATCAGAGCTTTGGATGATGGGCGTTGCCAGGGTGTGAAAAACCACTTGACTGAAAATTCTTCCAAATATTATGTGGACGAAGCTTCAGAAGTAGCTACTGAAATGGATGCTGGGCCACATTGACAAATGCCTAGCAATATGGTTGCTTTGGTCAACCCAACACCTCAAACCGTGATAAAATGCCTCAGCACCTAGTACACTTGGCTCAAGCCAACAAAGAAGTAATCGTGATAACTATGGATGGTAAAATGATAATTACAAACAAGTGAACCTGTCTGCTTTTGACAAGAATGGAAGAGTAATCACATTTGCCAAACGTTTTGAAATGACGATGCATGGGGCCAGTAACCATAACAAAGCGGCCACTATGATCAGCTGCTTGGATGAGTGGAGCATTGAGTTAATTATGCCTCACATTGATGAAAACCCAACTTACGCCAAAGAAAAAGAGGCTGTGCTTTGTGAATTTTGAGGTCCAGAACGAATGTCAACTAGAAAATCTAAGTTTATGAACATTTGTGTTAAGAAAGATAAAGTGATTGAAAGATTTCAGAATGATTCTATCACAAAGCTCAAGTTATCCTAGGTGCAAGGGCTATGGTCTATTTTGATGCTAATATTGCACTAAAACATGAAGTACAACCTTACCAAAATTTGTTGAGCACTTTATTGCCTGCTTTTGTGTAAAACCTTACAACATCTTAATTGGTTAATTACTTGTGCATAAGTACACAAAATTATGGCCTCACTAGTGCTGGGTACAGATCAGGATCTGCTTCTTCTTCTTGATAACCCATCAAGTCCAATAAGGAAGACTGACAATGATCCTTCTTTGAAAACTAAGTAAACCTCAAATACAAGATCCCCAAGCTAATGAATGAGATTACTTGCTATAACTGAAATTGTAAAAGACACTTTGCTTCCTGATGCCATCCTTGTAATGTCAATGTAGTCCTTCATGATAACGCTCAGGAGGAGGGAAAAGAACAAGCACAATAGACCATCCCGCATCTATTGTGCTGGAAACACCAGTTCTACATGATTGACAAGAATATACAGACCACGAGGCTTGTTTAACAATGAAACAAATTATATTTTAGTATCAAATGAAGATTCTACAAATGTACATGCGGTAACTCGCTCTCAGAGTAAGGTTGTCATACCTGAAGCCTCTGAATAAGCCTCTAAACTGTATGTGCAACAAATACTTGAGAATATTCCAGCCAAAGGGCTGAGCAATGCAGCATATACCCCAAGCTTGAAAGTGATGAATATAGCTATGCCAATCGACACATTCATCAATGAATGTCCCAGTCATGGAAATACTCTGAAGCAAACTTTTAACTTTTTGGTTTACTCCCATATTCACTTAGTAAACTCTATTGATTCTTACTACTCTGAGTGCACTTATATGGACATTCTGGTCAACAAGATCAGAATTGTATCTATTTGTAGATAACAGAGCACCTGTAAACATTGTCTCCACAAAGTTGGTAAAAAAGTTTAAAACTGCTCCAAACATTGACTACCATCAGGAATATGGGACCGCAGGCCTCAACAACACTAAGATTGAAGGAGCTCAGCGCATTGCCACTGCGATCTGGAGATTTGGTAGTAGCTGCATCCACAATAGTGCTTCCTAACGCCAATTATGACATAATAATTGGAACTAGTTTTCTAAGGACCTATGGGATCTCATGCAATTCTAAAGAAAACATCTTGACAATGAAGGGCAAATCAAGACCGATTTTTTACTCCCATGACAATACAAAGCACACTAGATGTCGCAAAAACTTTATTAATATATCTTATGCCAATGGGATAATACCAGTAGGATATATTCAGCGGGGAAATTGAAGCTACCCCATGCCAACTGCCATAAACATAATTAAGGAATACCTCTATGGGTGAATAAGAATGTGACAATACTCCAGACCATCAACTGGTTATGAGGACTGGGACCACGCTGGATATTCCAGAAGGACTATATGGGGAGATTGTATCCCCTTGATTTTGTTCTCAGATGGAACCTAGTTTAGCGCCTGAAATATTTACACCAGGGCACGGGGAAATTGATGTCCTATTAAAAGCTTTAACCAGATGAAGTATTAAGGTCAAGAAATATCAAGTAGTTGCATTTGTGCATCTGTTTTCAAGGGACGAATTAAAATCAGCCATCAACATGGTAATTTATCTGAGTTCAGTTTACTGACTAAAATCCTTAGGCACATACTTTAATTCCTCAAGAACTGTTTACTGGATTATTAGAACAAAAGGAGAATAAAGCACTAGAGTTGTTTGAATGATAAACTGAAATTTTCGCCAAAGATGACCAAGATTTAGGTTGTTCAAAAGGAGTACAGCATTTTGTTGACACCATGGACCATGTGCCTATTAGAATGAGGCTAATCCGGCGCCCCAGGGATAGCAACAAAATAGTTGGAGAAGAGTTAGACAAAGTGCTAAAAAGTGGAATGATTGTACCCTTTAAAAGCTCGTGGGCCAGCCCAGTTTTAATTATAAAGAAAAAAGATGGCATCAGTTGAGCTTTAATTGATTATTGATGCCTCAATGTCATCACAAAAAAGATTCTTTTTCTTTTCCCAGAATTGATGATGCTCTGGACCGTCTGGGAAAAATAAAGTATTTTATCACAATGGACTTTACCTCAGAATATTAGCAAATTTAACTGCCTCAAGAGGAGCAGGAAAAGTGCATGATGATCTCTGCTCAAGGGCTGTTCCAACTGACACGCATGCCACAGGGGCTGTGCAATGCTCCAGCAACCTTTCAGCGTGCAATGGATACAATTTTGGGGGATCTTAAATTATCCTGCATACTGGTGTACCTGAATGATATCAATGTCTTTTTGAGAATTGTTTTCTAAACATCTTGAGCACCTTGAACAAGTGTTTGAATGGCTGTTGAAGGCCAATTTGAAAATAAAACCTAGATAATGTCAATTCTTTAAAGAACAATTGGAATACCTCAGGCTCATTATTGTTGCCAAAGGCTTGCGGCCTCAACCTCAAAAGGCGGAGGCAATTAACAAGATGCAACCTCCAATGAGTATGAGTAATGTTCAAGTGTTCTTAGGCATGGTAGGATTATATCAAAGATTTTTAGAAGGGTTTGCAAGGATTTCTGAGCCCCTATTTCATTTGCTACAAAAAGGAGTTCAATTTTACTGGGCAGACGAGTGCCAACAGGCCTTTAAAGATTTGAAAAGCAGAATGATCACAGCGCCTATCCTCCAATATCCCAATTTCAGCAGGCCTTTTATCATACAAAATGACACCTCATTGACTGCAATTGGGGGTGTGCTATCTCAGATTGGGGAAGATGATGAGGAGCATCCGTTTGCATATTGCATCAGGACGATGAAAAAGCATGAGCATAATTATAAGTGATTGAGCGAGAATGCTTTTCTGTCATCTACACCTGTAAACAATTAAGTGTCTACATTCATGGCACCAAATTTCTAAGTAGTGACAGATCACAGCTCATTATGATGGCTCCACAATCTCAAGGAGCCTGAGGGACAATTAGCCCATTGGGCCCTGAAATTACAAGCATATGACTAAGAAATTATTCATAGAGCTGAAGCAGCCCATCAAAATGTAGTTGGACTATTGCAACTTCCTATTGTAGTTGTCAAAGCAGTTTGGCCGATGAGCTTCATGAAAAAATGATCACTCAAAATTATGGGGAAGAGCCACCTGAAGTACAAAATGCGATCAAAATACATTAACTGACACCAAATATCAGAAAGGAGTTTTATTCAAGCTCAAGCCCAAGGGGCAGCGTTGAATTTTCCCAAAACCTTCTGACCAAATGTAGATTATTACACATGCACACAGTGTTGTCAGGCACAGAGGATTGATCAAAACGCTAGAATTAATTTGATCTATTTACTATTGGGATTCCATGAAATTCAATATCCGAGACATACTCAATAAATGACATTTATGCTAAATTGCAAAGCCTATGAAGTCAGATTTGAAATATCATTTGATCAAACCTGACTGGGCATGGCATACCATGTCAATTGATGTAGTTGGCCTTAAGCCTGTGAGTAGGCTAGGCAACAAATACATAATTGTTGTTATTGACCATCTGACAAAATGGGTGGAACCAAAAGCAATTTGAGACGTTGGGGCTCTAACTACTGCCAAGTTCATTATGGATAATATCATTTATAAGCACAGATTCCCCAGAAGATCTTGACGGAATTTGGCACGAATTTTACTTCCCAGATGGTGCAACAGTTGAAATGAGTTGATGTCTATCAAAGGAGTTTTATCAACACTGTACTATCCTTAGACTAATGGTATGGTAGAACTAGTGAATGGCACTCTAGTCAACATATTTCACAAAAATGCAGCCGCAGCGCCTTTTCAATGGGCTACTTCCATTAATGCTACTGTATTTGCATGCAATATTTGACACCACAGCAGTACTGGCCACTCTCCATTTTGACTTCTATATGGTAGACAACCTGCTCTACCTCCAATATTATATTCAGTACTCAGTTCAACAAAAGCAATTAGCCCAAATGATTATGTTGAGCAACTATCAAAGACCTTAGTCAAGTTGCAATCTGAAGCCTATCAAAACGAGATTAGTCAACAAACTAGTCAGAAGAGCTAATATGACGCTAAATGAGCTATAGTGACTAAGTTCAAGGAAGGAGACTTTCTTGGTATATTGTGAAACTCATAGCGCAGGCCACGCGCACAAGCTGGCCTCACTTTAAAAAGGTCTGTTTACTATATTGGAGAAGACGTCCAAAGATTTATATCATTAATGATCAAGGAATCTGGGTTGTGAATTGAGTACATGCTAAGTTTCTTTGTCTATATCATAAAGAATAATAATAAAAATATAATAAACAACAATATTAATACTAATAATAATAATAACATTAATAAAATAAAATAATAATAAAGATAATAAAGATAATAATAAAAATAAAAATAATAAGAATAAGGACAAGAATAAAAAGACAAAAAATAATTTAAATAAAATTTATTTCATAGATTTGATGCTTCATTACCACTGGAACTAGATAACCCTTATTTGGGAGGGGAGGTGAGTGAGATTAAACTGAGGAAGCCTATAGAGGTATTGGATAAATTTGAATATCATACAAGTCACAACTATCCAGATCCTGTCTGAGATTTTCAAAACCCAAAAAGGCTCAAAACCAGGCACGCTGGTCTGGTTGGCTTAGGAAAGGCCATCAACTAAAGGAAAAGACCATTTGAAGGTAGTTTGGAACAGGAAAGGGAGGTTTGACTTGGGAGTAAATGCCGCAGAAAAGAAAATACAGTCAGCAAGAAGGCTTTCAAGACAGGGGTAAACTGGGGGAGGAACACCTTTGCACAAAACATCTGAAAATGGGCCTCAAATAAAACCCTGCGCATATTGGGCACAGTTTTGGTGGGAAGCGAGGAAGGAGGGAAGTGAACACATGCGCCCAGAAGAGCCATATGTGGGATATACTTTTTGGGAAGCCCTTTCACTAGGCTTTTGCAAAGGGCTCAGTATAACACCAGGATGTGCCAATCTTTTGAAACCTGAGTCTTGAGGCCCAACAGAATGTGTAAATTGGTATATGCCAAAGTGGGTTCGCACCAAATTCTAGAAATTGAGTCAGGGAAATTAAGATCCTGATTAGCCACAAATATATCAAATGTGGCAACCTCAGGACCATTAGCAAGTGCAGACAAGTAGGCATTTATGAGTTCTGACATCAATTCAGGCTCAAAACCCAACGAAGCCACACTGCCCGCACATAAGAGGAAATAAGATTGTTGGAAGGGAAGACGTGAAGAATGGAAAACAAGAAGTCAGGAAGGAGATCCCCATCTGAAGCGAATTGATGCCAGATGAGGATTTCCTGGGGCTGACTGGCTTCAGAAGCCCAAAGAGTTAAGGAGAGAGTTCAAGGAGGATCTCACCTAACCCATTGGGATGTTCAATGGACAGTACTAAAAGCCAAGATGGTCTGTTCATGTTCAATAATGATTGATGAAGTTGCAGTAGGATATGAAGCCAACCTCTTGGGTACTGTTGAAGCATATCTGGTTGAACCAGCTTAAGAAATTAAAGGCAACATGCCCAAGTTAACCATAGAGCACTGCATGGACTTGATCAGTACTAAGTAGACTCATCTGTCCAAGGCCAAAAGGCGATCAAAATATTGTTTGTCCTTTGAAGATCGTAAAAAGTTTAACTTTGTGACCCAGAAAGAAGGGTACCTGCCGCTTTTATCCAGTCAAGACGTGGGAAGTGTTAAGTAGTTGATTGGAACTAATCGTTGGATATTTGATAGGGACATTAAATGTTAACATGCTTAATTTATTATGGGTCATATCGAAGATATCATTGATTATAGATTAGGATTATCCTACGCTTATGTGAAGCTTGGGATCTGAAGCCTAGTGAATCCACTTAATAGTATTCAACTATGATGACATGATCTCAGGGGCTTTGTTGGTTAAATCAAACTAAAAATAGTAGTCAACTTGATGACTCAGGCACGTGGGCTTTGTTGGTCTATGTCAAAATTAGCTTTAATGTTGATTAAGTTTTCTATTAAATTGATTACTAATTAATGGTATGAATTGCATAATATGTGCTGCCAATTGCTTGAGAGGAGCATTGGTTCAGCTATTTGCAGATGCATCAGAAACGCTGTCTTGATATATTATGAGTTTGACACTGACCCTGAGGCTGTGTGAGATGCCTATGAGTCAAAAGTACTGTAGACATCAGTTGAACTTTTTACGTTTTTCTCTTGATAAGTGCCATTGAAAATGAGGTGTCATGGGTAAGATGTGGTGAACATCAAACCCTATAAATTATCTCCAAGTTGAGACTATTAAAGTACAATCAATTATACCATCTAGTACTAAAAAAAGTACAATCAATTATTACCACAAGTTCATAGTTTAATATACAAGCTTTTTGTATTTGGTACTTTTACGTTGTATTAAGTCAAGATATATGTGGGATCAGAAGGATCAGGACAGAGAGCCATTTTCCAAGTAATGAAAGAAGAATATGGCTTTAAAATGTTATTTTCAAGGAGTTTATATTTTAACTATTGTCATTGTCTGGTATATTGTCACCATACATTAGACGCTCAAAACTCCATCTTACCACAGAAGAAAAACCATTCATCCATAGTAGACCAAAAACTTTAACACTTACTAGTCCCATTACTATACAAAGAGCTGCTGTTGAAGATGGCTAGAACAAAATTTTCGAAGATGGCCCACAATAGAGTAAAAAGCCCTATTACTCCTTAGCAGTAATTCCTGTTTGGTGTCCCAGTACAAAGTCAGGTGACTTAAAGGGTTGGTGCACATCTTACTGAAGTGGGGCTATATTTGCACAAATTTCCAGTGATACGTTATAGCAATTTCTTTGAGGATCTTTTAGATGATAGCCTAATAGGCTGGCTAGGGGACTGGGTTAGTATCAATATGGTATTATGTTGTTGTATGCAAAAACTGTGTAGTAATTATCTTATACTGTATCAGGTGAATTCCTTATGGATAACAAATGTGGTCAGGTTTGTTGCAGTATTTTAGGAAGTATTGTTTAGATTGTATTGAGGTGATTTTATTACTTTTGGAAAAGTCAGGTAACAGATAAGTATCATTGATGAGGGTAATTTTTAGTTTTTCAAAATATTCCATAAAATCCCGTGGGTTCATCAGTCTCTTTAAAGCTTTTGTATAAAAGGTCTCTAAAATTAAGTCTTTTTTCTGATATACATTGTTATTTTGAAGTTTGGAGACTTCTTACTGTTTATATTTCTCTTATGGCGTACAATTACATTATTTTTTTCTTGAGCTTGCTCAAAAATATTGTAGTGTCAATAGGTTCTGAATTTTCAAAAGGATGTCAAGATTGCACTTGTGGGTTGTGCAGCATATTAAAGTTAGATCTATGTAGGAAAGCCTCCATAGGGTTAAATTTCAGAGTTAGTACTTATATATAAGAAAGTTATGATATATACATGGGAATCTGTGAAGAGATACTCCACCATATTGCATGTGTGCGGATTATAGATTTAGTAAGGCATTGGCTATAAAAAGGTTTATGGAGATGGAGTGTATACTGTTTTCATCACTGAAGTTTGTAGGGCATCTTTTATATAAATGAACTATTTTAAAACACCAACAGAGCTTCATTATATGTGGAGTGTTGACCAGCTTCATTAAGATATTGTAGTAGAGGTTGTTTTATAGGTGTTACCCATAAACAATCATGATAAGTTGTTGTACTTGCAACTTGAGGGTTTTATTTGCGCAGTAATTCCAGAATGAGGTACAATTTACTGGACTTTAGGTTCAAGTTTACTTTTAGCTTTTTTCTTACTCCATTTATGCTTTTATTTTAAAGTACATTTCTGCAGTGACTTGCTTTGTATGAATAATGTCATAAGGCGTCAACAATGAGGTATGACCATATGGGTGTTCTAACAAAATGGCGTTGAAGTAAGAGTTCTCAAGTGATTCAATAAAATAGTCTAGCAGCCGTTGGTCCATTTATTTGCAACGCAATTCTCAATCGGTGCCATTGCCCCTGTGAGTCCAAAACTTGGCCAGGAATTTTCTGACGTCATTGTAACCCTTGAGGTGAATTTGACAAAATTTTTCACATAATTTGTGTTTGTGAGATACAAAATTTGGTACAAGCTCATTCAAATCATTCGTTCCAGAAAGAATTGAGGTTAAAACTGCATCATCTTATTGAGGTGTAAACTAGAACTTAGCATAAGCTCCAACTGCACAGGTTGGTTCACAATTAAAATATCAAGGTGCTGTATGACAATAGTGACCTTAGTTAAGCATGATTATACTTTTATCATTATAAATATAATTTTCATTGGGTCACAAAAGAAAAGCACACTGTAATATAAGAAATTTGACAGTGGCGAGGGGGCTCACAGGTTTTACTCTTAGTTGTTGAAGGCTCTGGAAGCACTGGACAAAACAAGATTCTCTTACAAGATGACACTCCCTTACAGTCATGCTACCATAACTCCTCAATAAACTCATTGGTACAAATTGTTGATACTAAGCATATAAAAATTTTCATCTAGTTTTCATTCTTTTATACCCACTAAGGAACGAATGCTAGAGCGTTGAGGAAGTATAACAAATAGCATTCCGCTAGATACCAACAATTTAGGAACAAATAAAAAAGGTTAATGAAAAATTATTAATGACAAGTTTATAGCAGCACTGGGACAAAGGAGTAAAGAATAAAGTAGGTGAGATGATTAAGCTCAGTCACAGGGCCAAGGTTTATTTGATGTATGTTGGCTTATCATTTCTCTAGACTATAATCCATGTAACTAATGGGACTTGAAGCTGTTATATTAGTAAAGCAGTCAAAGAAGAAGAAATGAGATATAAAGACTACTTTATTAAATTAAAAGGATTTGTATTTATAGGGCGAGTTGAGATGTGTCACTGATAAGACCTCCATGGTTCCCTATAACAGGTTTAAAAAGTCATTCCGAATTGACTTCCAAGTTGAAACCTTCATAGTTCTCCATCAGCAATGGCTCATGACTGCATTGATTGGAGTCATCATTTTTGCGGTGCAGATAGCTGAGGGGCCAATCCAAAAAAATGTCCGCATCAGTTTCTACTCTCATGATGATTTCTGATCAAAATTACCAAGCACCTTCAATGGCAGGTTCTGATTTAGAGGACCCTATAGTTTACTCCTTAGTTTTTGGTTTAGAAGTGAAAATCTTGATTTGTTCATTTTTTCATTTATTCTAAAACGCCCCCTAAAAATCCTGTCATAGGGGAACATATGGCCATAAGAATTGGCCATGACCTCAGTTAACAACCGTACCTGGGTAATGTCAGCAATAGAGTACTCAAATTTACCCTTATGTATGACTCAGTAGGGCCTTGACTGAAGAATAATGAATTTGTTTAGTCAACCCACGAGATCAATGGTGATATAATAGGACCAGGTCACTTAGTTGGAAAACCAGGAAGGAGGGCAAGCTATCGTTGGAGTGGGACATCTCCTTATTAATAGCTGATATAATTTCATGTGTACCAAGGGCTTGACAGCGAATAATTTCGCCTGCTATGCCCTCCTAGATAGTTCATATTTTTGGGCATGAGGAGTTCAGTAAGGGTTGAAAACTACTTGGCTGCTAAGGGGTGCATCTATATAGTGCCTCAAAAGGGGACATCTTGATTATCTGATGGCAACTCATTTAAAGAGCCAGTAGTCGCTGGGCATATAGTAGTTCCAGTGCATAGATTAGAGGAGGTCATCTTCTGCAAAATTAGAAACTAGGGTCCTGTTAGCACGTTCTACACCCCAATGGTAGAAGTGTTATATTGGGTGACACTTTGATTGGTATCAAATATCAAAGTTTGCTCTGGACTACCTGAGAGGTGAATGGGTCATTTTATAAAAGAAGTTGTGCGGCATCTGTTCTGAGTGAAAGTTGATCTAAAAAAATTGAGGCTTTAGCCTTTACAGTTGCAGCTAGAACAAAAATCGCCTCAAAAAATTTGGTCATGTGGTCTATAGGTATTAGGATACACTTATACCTATGTAAACTGGTGGGCAAAGAGCCCACCACATCACTACTGACAGCATTGAAGGGACTCAATGGAGCCATCACTAGACGTTGATACTGAGGGATAGCTCAATCTTGTATATGAAAAGTCAAACAGGCTCTAAACTTCTAGATATGTTTCAATTATCTGAAATAATAAAAACATTATTCTAATCATTAATAAGTTTACTTAACTGCTACACATCTCAAAGTTGAATTTCATTCAAGATGACTTCAGTACATAAAAAGGGCATATGTAAAAAAGAACCTTTCTTTCAGTTCTATCATTTGATTGATCAAATCTGAATTCTTAAAAATTCTAAGCTCAAGCAACCTTTCCACCCATGATGTTTTAAGACTATGTTGACAAAACTGACGCCTGCTGCTCCCGCGTGGGGAAGTGGAACTCCGCCTTTTGGCATTTATCAGCTGCTGCTGAAACGGACCAAGGCTGGCACTGATAGCCCTCCAAATGCTACTGGTCACTGCATCCCACATTGAAACCTAGCCCATCATCTCGCATGCTACCAAGCAGTGCTTTGAAGCTCCCCAGTGATCCCTCAGAGCAACTTGAACTTCAGCTATCAGGTCTTGTATGGGAACCTCTCCCTTACGTAAGCGCGGCCAACATCAAGACGCCCATAGGCGGTGTATAAACCCAATGTATTTAAAGATTTCTTCCGCTTCAAGGGTACTTTGGCCTTAGATAACTCTTGTGAAGCCAAGGCCATGGCAGCAGCAAACTTACTATTAATTTATCAAAGTACTATCATTTCAAAAACTTGTACTCAGCTGCCATATGTGGTCATGCTGGTGATCCAGTTTACTGGCTTTCTCTCCCACCTTTCAGCTAAACGCATCCACCATGAAATCAAAGAGGGTCTGGCGGCCTATGGTGCTGACCCTCGTGCTACAATTTTTGGTTTTAATGGCTTTAATCGTCTCATGGGGCCTTGAACTTCTACACCAATATTCCCTTCCATAGCGACACCCACCTCACTGTACACCCCTGCACCATGATCAGATCATTCCTAATCATCCCTTATGGGCGTGCATCAAAAATTGGCCACGCTATTTGTCTCTAGTGCTTTAAACTTGACCATTTGAAGCGCAAGTGCCCCAAAATCTGCTAATTATGATTCCACTGCTCCTCCCTCTGGCGTCAGCTCCAATACTTCCTCACCAAACTTTTTTGATTGAAGATAAATCCTCCCTTCCCCATCCTCCTCTACTGCGGGCACTGCTCTCACTACTCTGCCCAACTGGAGTATGACTACCAGAATTATATTTAAGAAGATTGCAGCTCAGGCGCCTACAGAATCTCTATGGTCTACTGTGTGCAGCCAATCAGCTCCTGCCACCCAACCAACTCCTGTCGCTGCCAGCACTGGCCGAATCAAATCTGTTTGAGATTCTCAATTGGATCAATGACCTATAATGGCCATATGGAATCAACCCTGACTTTGACTAGCCTAAATTTTTCCAACGTCCCCATATTTGACTCCGCTGCATTTTCCTCCCTTGCAATGGCTGTCCAGTTTACAAACATAACATAAAAAGCTTACAAAGCAGCTGCTGCTCCTACCAACTCTCCCCTCCGCTAAGCTCTCCATATGGTGATGGAGGCACTTTGCAAGGGTCTTCCCATCCCAAATTTCCCCCAAGATTTACCAAAATATGCCAAGTATAAAATTAAATAATTTACCTTTGCTGAGAGCCATGCATGCACCAACGCGGCGTTATATTCTCTATACGCTCCCAACTATCCACAAAATGGCAACAAAGCAAGTCATTTAGATACGCGCCTGAACTTATAACCTTTTCTGAGCACCAACTTGCTCAATACATCAAGGTGATGCACACTGCTGGCCTCATCAACTAGGAAGGTCTTCACCTCTATCTCCTTTGGCCCCACACTGCTGATGCTCCAACCCTAATTTTGCCATCTTGAATGCCACCAGAAGAAATTTACGTCAGACAGACTTCCCCACCCCGCTTCCCAATCTAATATAGATTCTTAGGATCATCTCCAAGGCACCATGTCAGATTTTTACTTCTTCTGATAATCTCTTTGTTTGGCATATTGCAAATAAAGATGCGTGGACGTCCCAGCTTTTTTGGTTGGGCCCCACTAGTAAAAAAATAAGCACATATTTAGGAGACCTACTTTCCTTTGACTCTATTTTATAGGATCCCCTATTAGATCTGAGTGGCTTTGGTAGTTGTCAGGCTTCCAACCCAAATGGGAGATTTGAATGAGTTCAATGATGGGATTTGAACCTGAGTCGGCCAAATAGCTAGGCCCTTATTGGGGAAAATTCCCTACAACGTTTTACGCCCTAGTATTGGGGTTTAAACCTGATCTATGAGGTGAGCAAATCCTATTGGACAAAAATGACTAATTACCACTGATCTCTCTGACTTTCATGACAGTGCTATTAATCATTTGATAATTGTTTTTAAATAATTCTACCAAGGTAAGCTGACCATGGGATGGACATTACCGAACTAAAACTAAAATCATAATAAAAAACTAACGATTTAAATAAAACGCCCAAAATGGATGTATTGATTAATCATGCCTAATAAATATCCAACCAGGTGGGTAGCGAATACTGCTATCCCTCCATGGTGGATGGGGAGGGGGGATCGAGGGGCTTGTCTTCAGCTGCATCCATCTCATCCCAGAGTAGGGTGCGTGTTAAGGCAGATAGTAAGGGTGTGGAGGCATCAGTAGTATGGGGTTCAATATCCTTGATGACTGGAACTTCCGAATATTTGCCAGCCATCATAATGCCAACGATGTATTTGGCCAAAGCGTCTTCAGCTTTGAGGCGGGCGTCTGGAAGTTTAACAAATGTGGCAATGTTGGTTTGGGTTATTTTTGCTTTTGGATTCCGTGCTACTGTTACTACGTTCTGGATGGCTTCAGTGACATTTTTGTGTAAAGTTTTCATATTAATCTTACTTTGTGTAGTAAGATCTTTGGGAATAACAGGAGGTGGAATTCCTCCTGTGAACACAGCCACAGATTTGGCGGCAGCTTTGCAGAGTGGATGGCAATCTGGTGTGGCAGCTGCTTCTACTGCAAGCTGGTGGTCGCTGTAGAACAGTTTTTTGTTAGGTTGTGGGATATATTTCTGAGGTGGGAATTTTGCATCCCATTCTGCGTTACAGATCCTCTTGACTTACAGCAACAGTTCTTCAATGACGTTACCTTATTTGTCAATTTCATCCAATAATTCCCATGGGTTTTTGTTGAATTGGATTGGGGAATCAGCGTACATTGAGGTTTGTTCAATTCGTTTGTGGATGCATGGGATCAAACTGGGTTCCAATCCTATGTTTGATTGACTGAATTAATTATGGTATTAGGTGGTGAGGAGGCTGATTGGTGGCTGCAGGTGCAGCTGCTGCATCAGGCTTTGGGGGTGGAGGAGGTAGGATTGTGCCCCATACCTGAAATTGTACAGGGTGGGCATTGGATTGGAGGTCAGCGGATGAGTCATCTGATCCATCTGATGTGGTTGAGTAGGGGCATTTGCATTTCGAGTGGTCTAAGTTGAAACATGATGGACAGATCGTCCACCAGCCCTTGACGTGGGCCCAAAATGGATGGTCAGGTGCTGAGGGAGTAATGGTGCATGGTGGAATTGCCACCACAATTTTACTAAATTTAGGGCTTATGGGACATATGCCTGAGGCCCAGCAAGTCATGTGGCCCCATGTGGGACAAAAAATTGTAGGATGGGGTTGGAGCCATAGGCTGCCAAACCGGCCATCAGCTCCTGGTGGAGCACTTCAGGGGGGAGGTGGATGGGCAGGCCAGCAAACTGGACCACCAAAGTGGTGTCCACTGGGAGCCAAGTCTGAGTTGTGGGGAGAGTGGTGCCCTCTAATATCAGGGGCACAGTTGCTGCAGTGGCAGCGTCAGCTTCACAGGTGAAGCAGATGTCAAAATACCTCTTTTAGGGGTGGAAATCAATAAATCCGGTGGGTATCATCACCACCTGTGCCATTTCAATAATGGTTTGGTAATGGTATGGGAATAGTTTTCCATATATGACCCTTAGGCCATAGCGCATGTTGCTTTGGGGGAGCACTAGGGGGCAGTGAGCTACTGCTTGGGTAAGAGCAAGGTGGGCGTCCAGGTCCTTGAGCAGAACGAATCAGCCCATGGGTTTGGAATGACTGGGTGAACCAGTCCTAGCGCGTTTTCCTGCTGGATGGAAAATGGTGGGGGGAGTTTTGCTGCTGCCCCATACTGAAGCAGCTGGCAGAGATCTGAGGACATTGGAGCAAAACTACTATGGGTGAATACAATTTGCTTTTTTTTGATTGTGTAATTTGGCTCAGAAAGTTATGCCAAGTGGAAAGAGAGAGATTTGATAATTGTTTTTGATTTTACAAAATAGTGCTTTTTTAAAGTCACTTAATTCCGCTTCTACACTTTTCTGAGAAAAACTCACACTTGAAGTTCAAGAAAAAATGTTTTAAATAGAGCTCAAGTTTGTTTGTGTCTATCTAATCCGTGGTACATAAATTTTTTGGCTCAGCAAGACTATTTTGCTGAGGCAGCTTTTGTCAACTATCTGAATTATCTTCAATACTGGAAGATGCCCATTTATAAAAAATTTATTAATTACCCAATGGCTTTATATTTCCATGATCTTCTTCAACATTCTGAATTCTGTGAGGCAATGTAAACATAAGAGGCCACCATGTTTGTTCATGAAAATCAATACTATTATTGGCTTTATACTAGGCGGCCTATAATTGCATTAGAACCTGGAAGAAAGCACCAGGCCTCAAATTATTGAGGGATACTAGGTATTACACCCATGGTCCTGACAAAACTGGTGCTCCCTGCCAGGTACATCCCAAGGATGTATTGAAAAATAAAATGAATAATAGTATTTTGACGTCGAGTCTCTTTTTAGATTAAGAATGCCTTAAACTTGATTAAATTACCCGTTATGATGCATCAGTTGGAGAAACAAATTCTTGTCCTTGAGCAACACCAACTCGAACTTTGAGATGCAACTACCAAGCTCAAAAGTGGAATTTTGCAGTTATCCCCACTCATTGTCACCAGGTCGGCCCTTTGTGCTGCTCATGATTGGGTAGATTTAATAGTTGAGGATATTAACCCCTTATAAACTAAAGTGGACGCCCTCCACCCTTATAATAAGTTCAGTAATATTAGTTCCTCTTTAGGTGAAAACGTCCCACTGATGTCAGTGCACATTGTTCGGCCTTTAACCCCCCAGTGGCACATCCAAACCATCATTAAAAGAGAAGTATGTCCTAGGCGAAGAGAGCATCTTCTCTTTCTTATTTTGTTATGAAAATGCTAAGGAAGAAGCCACTGAAACCCAGTGACTCAAACACCTAACTAACTGTCTTAGTCGCATAGCTCAAGACATTATGGTACCTCACCTAATACATTGCTAGACTTGGGGTGACGCCAAGACTGCCTTGCTTCAGTAATTTGGAGCGACTTAACTTTATCCCACCAAAAGCAAACTTTTATGGATATAAGCTTAATCGTGGGGAAACTGCCACTGAGTTTGCTCACCATTTTAACCTTGAAGCACAAACGTTGGTCCAGGAAAACGTCTTACTTTAGATGATGCTATCACTGCTTTGTTTTTTCATTTAAGAACATGCATAACATTCTACTTTATCTCAAAGAAGTGAAATCTAACTGTACGTCTCTCATCCATATAAAAGAAGCTATTTTGGAGATTTCAGACAATCTACTTAAACCTATTGGTCCCACTCGTTTTAATAATCATAAGAATAAGCTTCGGTTTCAAGTGCTAGCAGTTACACTCCCCAAGTCATTTACACTTGCATTATACTGCACCCATTGCAAGTGAACCAACTACTCTATAGACTTTTGCTACGCCCTTCAATATACATCGGTAAAAGATCAGTCAGTATAGTGCAAGAGGCTCCCTATGCTGACGGAAATCAATTGCCTCAAGTTTCTTTACTATCCCCAGAACTTTAAATTGTTTTGTATCACCAGCGCCTGCAGAAGTTGATGTACCCCTTTCTATCCAAGGAAACAAATTTAAATTTTATTTGAGGTACGCTGACCAGGGGACAGACAGTACCAAAACTCAAAAACCAAAATAAATTAAAACAACCCAATCAAAAGAATGACCGGGAAGACAAAACAAAAACAACAAACCAGATGGGGAGCGTAAACCGCTAACCCACCATGGCTGAGGTTGAGGGGGGGTCAGGTGGTTTGTCTGCAGACAAGTTCGCCACAACTATGTCATATTAGTTGGAGAGATGGAATAAAGCGGAGAGCCTATCCAAGGCTATAAAGATCTTCATCTTCCCTATTCTTATGTTGGTCAGTTACCCCATCAACTCTTGGAGGTCAGTTCCTCTATGGAAAGCTAAGCGCTGGCAGACAAAACCTTCAAAAGCATCAAACAGCTCCAAGATCTTGGCCGCAGCAAAATCCCCCGCTTGCTTCACTACAGCTTCTCCACAAAAGCTTACTAGCCATTAACACTCAGTTTAGCTCTTCAGTGGTTCTAGTAGAGATAGTCATTCATAAGTTTAAAGTTTTGGCAATAATATATACCGGCTCTCCCGTTAAAGTTATATCCTCCAGACTTATCCAGTGATAAAAATGGCTCCAGACTTAATTCATGATGCTGAGTACGGGATGGCTGATAGTTGGACAACTAAAGCAATTGGGAATATTCCTCCTTACCTCTCCAATTTGGAAAGCTTTTAATTACTGCCCCTGCTATTGCATTAGAAGACAATAATTATGAGCTGCTTATTGGGGTCCAACTGATGAGGGAGTTTAACTGCATCATCAAATACAAAGAAAAATACTTTTCACTATTAGGGTATCAGATCCCGTTAATATTCAAACTCCCCATCCAAAGTAAAGGAGCCCCAAAAATGAACATGCCTTTTGAATACCTGTCCTGAATCTGTAAAGTTAAATATCAAGTCTTAGGAGGCAAAACTAAGTTACCCCTGAGGCTATGGATGCCAAAGATGGGGTCCCTCTGCATGCCCCTCATCCTATCACAATACCCTCTGGCTCACAAGTTATTGTGGATATGGGGATCATGATTCACATCTCTCCTAACCAAGTTATGGAGCTAAGTGGCCACCCAATTCTTTCAATCAAAGAAGCGTTGACCTGCCCTGGAATTTTGGATCCTGCTTATGGGAAATTTATATCTATATTATTAGGAATCTAATGGATCAAACCATCCAAGTCCCTCAGTATGCCAATATTGTTTATGTAAAACTATGCCCTATCAAAATATGGCCGATGTGAGTTGTTTTGGCTTGTTACAAGATTTAGTGTTTGACCCCCTACCCTTAGTAGCTCTGGTTGAAAGTAGAATGAACGATAATCTCACCCCTAACAAGTGATAGAATGTCAAAGCCCTCCTCAAGGAGTATTGTGAGATATTTTCCTAAGGACCAAGTGATTATGGAAAAATGTCTGAGGTAATTCACCAAATCGAGACTTAGGCTCACCCTCCATTCAAATCTCAGCCATACCAAAAAATCTATAGTTGAGGAAGCTCAAGTGGCCCTAGAGCTACAGCAACAGTTGGAAGCCAGGTTAATCATGCCTTCTAAAAGCCAGTGGGCTTCCCTGCTTCTATTAATTTGGAAGAATGATGGTGGTCACCATGTGGTCTTGGATTATCGCTGCATCAATTCAGTAACCAGAAAAGACAGCTATCCATTGCCGCATATAGATGTCTCCTTACACTTGATGTCAGGTTCCCACTATTTTTGGCTATGTATCTTGCCAGTGGTTACTGGCAAGTTGATTTATCACCTGAGGATTGGAAATAATGTGCCCTCATCTCAATTGAAGGATTTTTGAGACCACTCAAATGCTGTAGGGGATATATAACGCCCCTGCTACCTTCCAACGCGCCATGGATGGACTTTTAGGTGATTTAAAACGTTCTTGTGTGTTGTTTTATCTTGATGAAATTACCATTTTTCAAGAACCTTTACCAAATACATAGATCCTTTCAGACAAGTTTTCCAGTGTTTAAGGCAAGCCTCATTAAAACTAAAGCCGTCAAAATTCTCCTTCTGCCATAATGAAATGGATTTTTTATGCCATAAGGTAGGTAAAGCTGGAATATCCCAAAGGACAACAAGGTCCTGGCCATTTCCAAAATGTCCCCCATAGATCCCTATGAGATGTACAAGTTTTGTAAGGATGGTGGGATATTATCGCCATTTCATCCCCCAATTTGCCAACATCTCCGAGCCTCTTGTATATTTATTGAAGAAAGGGATACCCTTCCAGTGGAAAGAAGAGCAACAGCAGGTCTTTGACCTATTACATGTCTCTCTCTCCCACTCTCCAGTAGTTATACATCCCAACTTTGATAACCCCTTTCTCCTTTTTACCAATGCTAGTGATGTAGCCATCAGAGCCATCCTATAGCAGCATGACGAGAACTTGGTAGACCACCCTATCGCCTAATATAGCAAAACTCTAACCAGAGCTGAACGCAACTATAGTGTTATGGAATGCAAATGCTTGGCGGTATTATTGGCTATTAATCATTTCTGACCTTCTCTATATTGGAAACATTTCACTATAATTACTGAACATGCTTCCCTGCGATGGCTACAGCAAATGAAGGACCCCAATGGGAGGTTAGCCCAATGGGCATTAAAACTTCAAAACTACGACTTTTCCATCATCCATCGACCAGAGTTCATACACCAAAATGCAGATTGCCTATCCTGGCTGCCCATATTAACTTTAATTGCCCCTGAGGAGGATCAACTTTATGACCTCCTAACTCAATTACACTTATAAAAATTTGAATCCCCGACCTTTCAAAATGAATTAGCAAAAAAAATTGGCGGGTCTTCAAGTCAAAAATGGTCAACTGTGCAAACTTGTGTCCCAAGAATGGGTGCCCTATGTATGACCTTCAGAGTGAACTGACGTCATATTGGAGGGACATCAGCAAGTCAGCCATGGAGGAGTTCAGAAAACTTACCAGTGGCTCAAAGCTCAATGTTACTGGGAAGGAATGATTGTTACAATCCAAGATATATTAGAGTCCTTTCTGGTATGCCAAAGTCAAGCCAAACCTAATCCCAGTCACAATATTCAGTGGTTCCACTCTGTGTAGCCTTCCATACTATTAGCATTGATGTTGTGGGACCTCTCCCTCAAGCCTTTAATGGTCACCGGTTTCTCCTCCTGGCCGTGGATCATTTAACTAAGTGAATTGATGCTGTAATGCTATCTTCCACTTCAGCAAAAGCTACCACCACCTTCTCATATAAACAGATTATCACCCAGCATGGGTGCCCTCACATAATACTCTCTGATAATGGGCAAATTTTCTGATCATTACTGGTGAATGTTTTGCTAAGCTGATGGGATCCACCCGGGTATTTTTCACTCCCTACCATTCTTCAACCAATGGAATGTTGGAGCAGGCGAATGGTACACTGATGGCCAATCTTTGGAAAATGGCCATGACCAATCCTCTGCACCAGCCCCAATATTTGCTTAATGCAATTATAGCCTATCAAATAAGCTACCACTGAATCATTAAGATGTCATTCTTCCAGGCTTTGTATGGACAAAATCCCCAGTTTCCTTCCAGAGTGCAGGACATGTTAGATCAGGCATCTCCTGACGCCCCTGAAGTTACTATGTGAAGCATTGCCAATGAAATCATCTGACTCCAGGCTGCAGCTTCTGAGAACTTATTGGCTACCACCAGTAGAGAAACTAAACAATTTAATAATAAGCATGGCCCCCTGCACACCTTCCAACTGGGTAATCTAGTTCTTTTCTACCATCATCAGTCTGGAGGTCGTTACAATAAATTGAGAACCAACTGGTTGGGGCCTTACAAGGTCATTTATAAGTAAGGCAATGAACACTCAATTGTAGAGGTTGTTTATGGTACAGTAGTAAACTGAGTCCATAGTCGCTTTCTCCATCCGTTTTCCCCTCTATGCCAAGATCTAGAGGGGGAGTTGTTGGTATTTTTAACCTGAATGGGAGATTTGAATGAGGACGATGACAGAAATTGAACCTGAGTCAGCCAAATAGCTAATCCCTTAATGGGGACAATTCCTGATGACATTCACACCTTATTATCAAGGTTCAAACCCAATCTATGAGGTGAGCAAATCATACTGGACCAAAGTGGCTAACCTACCACTGAATACCCAATTTGTTATGATTCTAGATCTTAGCTTGGAGATTACTGAACAAAAACTTCTTATAACGATGCTTTGACTAAAATAAACACTAAGCTTTTTCTTATTTTTGCAATTTTAAGTAAAAATTGGTATATTTTACTAGGAATTGTCTCTCCAGACAAATTATCTGGAAAAAGATTTTTCAACCAAGAGAATCAAAAACAGGCAATCCAACACTCTGAAATTTTGGGTCCCCTGGCCTCAAATTATTGAGGGATACAAAGTGTTACATCCGTGGTCATGACAATACCCAACCACAAAGTTTGATCTAAAATAAATATGGAGGCTGCTGACACCTTTTCAGGTAATCCCATGATTAGAACACATAATTGTAAATTAGTGTTGATACTATCTTAAGTTAGTACTTTTTGGGAAAATCAGAAAATTTTATTTTATTAAACTAAGAGAAGAAAGAGAGAAAATGGAATGGTAAAAGGATCTATTAGTGATTACTACCCATATAAGGTTACTATGTGAGGAATAGGGTGTGATGCATTAACAACTGGGAAGATTTTTGAATAGAGAAACAGTATATCAACACAATGATTTGCTACCAATGCTGATCGGATCTGACCTGAATGGACAGATTCTTATCAAATTCTTTACCAAAAATTTTTGAGTCACAATTTTGTCTAATAAGATGCCAACGATTCATGTGACAGCTTCCAGGGCGCGCCTAGGGACAGGGCATGTAAGGGCGGTCCCATTTTTTTGGGTTAAGCATGACCAAACCTGTTAAGGTATGGTCTCATTCACTGGCGGCAAGGAGATAAACTATGGGGCAATTTTGAGTCAGAGATCTATTAAACTATTTGATTTTGACAACTATTGCCATGCTTCTAATATTAAGACTTGAACTAATGGGAGTTGTTGTCTAACAAGGTGGAGAGCTGTAGACTTGCTGTTGGTGATGGCTTTTGGCCACTACCACCTCCTGACACACCCTCTTAATCTTCACCACCAATTCCTTGGTAGTGAAAAGAGTGGGAAAAGGGACAAAATTCAGGGGTAGGCCATCACCCACTCTCATCACCAACATGAGCTAGATTGTCCTGGTTGGTGAGGAAGTATTTATCCTTTTTGGCCCCAACCATAGTTCTAAAGGTATGTTACTCCCTATTGAGATTCAGGGAGTTATCCCTAAGACTTACAAACTCACCACCATCATGTTGTTAGTGGGAAGGCTAGCATGACTTGTGGGGATAGAGTACTTTATATAGAATAATTTAATTTCCACCTTAAAATCATCCTTCTCAGAGGGAAACCCATTGTCAAGGTAGTCATTAAAGGGTGATAGTCAATAGAGTCAGCTGGTGTGAAAGCAGAAGTAGCAAGGTCAATTAACTCTCTTTTAGCATATGGGAATAATTTTCCATAGTCACTCTGAGGCATAATCAATTATTGGATCAAGGGAGGGAGAGAGGGTTAGGTCAATTTGGGTGAGTATGAGCTAGTTGGAGCGCTAAGTCCCTTAGAGGGACATGATGGCAATTTCAAAAGTTTGGATTTGTTAAACTATGTCAGACATTCTAATATCTGCTCTTTATTAAAAAGAATATTGTAGCATTGACCTTACTAATGATTTCCCTCCCACAACTTTCTATGGTGCAATTATAATAATTTATAATTTTATTATATACATTTAAATTATTTTATATTAATACTAATCTAAGAAAATAGATCCCGATTTTAGAACCCCTTTTTATAGGCAAAAAGGGGGTTTAAACCAGTTCAAATATTTTCTTTCCTCCTGATTGGCTAAACCTGCATAATTCAAGACAAAAATGTAAGCTTGTTTGACTCTCTGGTTTTCTATGAACAAGTTGCAAACCATTCCAGTTTATCTGCGATGGTTTAAGAGTATTTACTTTATCTTCAATTTAATTGCTGGATAAAAATAAGCCACAATGAAGTGTCAAGCTTGTCAACGCTCTGATTGGCTCCAAACAAGCTAATCTCTAAAAAAATATCTGTAATGATCTTAGCAATGAATGGCATAAATTACTTAATTCATATCATGATTTAATTAACAAAAATTAGAGTTTATTGTCATTATTGCATCTCTAGGTCTTAACTCCCACAATCCTATTAACCTTTATTTATTATCATCAGTGTTCATCCCAGAATTCAGATTACAACTTTTTTCACCAAAGTAACACAAAGGAGGAAGATTTGTGAAGCCTGGACATCACTTTATGTCATTCCTCCAATTTTCCAGCATATTCCCTTTAATTTATATTTAAATAATCGCATTACCATAGCCTTGAATCATAATTTATAGTTATATTATTTTCTTTGAGCTATAAAGTCTCAAGTCATTATTAATAAAGTACTAATTATCTAATACCTCTAATTTGATTAAATTTAATATAATTAAATCCTTCTCAAAAAGGGACAAGGCTTGTGAACTTAAGGAATAACTTTAGCCCCCTCTCTCTAAGGCAGCATGATGTACTGAGCATAACGCGTCTGCCATATTGTAAAAAATCTGGGCTGCACCAAGTGAGCAACCCAACTAGCTTAAATTACTACAAATTAGTCTTATTTATTTTATATGGAGGAAAATGCTAGGGGTGTTGCATTGCTGCCCCATACTGTAGCAGCAGATGGTAATGATAATGTTATTGTTGTTAGGTGGTAATTTGATGGTTTGACTTGTATTAAATTAAGTTTATTAAATTTTGCTTAAAATTGATCAAGCGGAAAAAAGTCCCAAATGATAAATATTCATAAAGATTAAACTTTTTACCAAGTAATTTTGGGTATGCTTACTTTTGTATATATAATGAAAGTACTTGATGCAGAATAAAGTTTTACTTATAAAATTTGACTTAAAGGATAAAAAATTAATTCCTTACACTCCAGATACTTACGCTTTGCTTTGGTGTTTAAAGAAAAATTAAATAAAGTAGTGTTTATTTGTGAAGCAAAAGATTATAACTTAATTTTTAATTAGAATTATGAAGTGTGGCAATTAAGTTGTAATTTGAGTACGCTGAGAAACAATAAACTGATGTTTTATAAGAGATATACAAAGCCATGCTCTGTATATGTACAGCAGTCATATAGTTGTGTTAAAGCCATTTATTCCAGCCCCCACCTCTAGCATATAAAGATACATAGCGTGGTGACAGACTCGCTTTAAGTTAAATGTGAGATGTTTCCATTTAGTTATGCGCTGAGAACTTCTAAACCACATTAACGGTTTTTCTCCTAGGCTTTAATATAATTAGTCTGTCAGTTAAATTGACCCTGGAGCAATCACATACAACAGGCCAATGGGAGAAACAGTCATTCCTTAGATCTATTTAGACAACAGTTAATTGTGGCCATCTACCTTGTAGATAGTCACTATTAAATACTTGTTTAAGACTTAAGGTGTTTAAACTGGAAAGTGGTAATTTAATGAGACAGGGATGTGGGGGATGAAGACAGTCTATCACTAGCAAATGGCTATGAGTATTGTGGCTTTAATGATGTGCTTTAACAGAGCCTTAACTTTTATCCTCATTCCATTGCACAGCTTTGGATAGTTATGACTACATGTTATTTTAATGGTATGCCAAGCTTGAAGTAGAGGACATGAGATGGTACTCTTGGTTGATTGAAATATGCATGAACTCTACAGGCTAGTGTATAGCATCCTCAAAGTCTAATACAGATTTCACTGACTTATACATATATCTTATTTAGTAAACTTCTCTAATAAGGTGCCTTTGATAATAGTCAAGTCTTTTATAGGAGTAATAATAGCTCTCTACCTCAACCTTGAAGCGCAATCACTTCCTTTATATCATATGTTATGGTATATTCTGTCATTTAGTCTGTTCATATTCTCTAAAAAAATATAAAGGTTACTAGTAACTTTCTATTCTTATTTCCTCTAAATACAGATTGTCATGAAAAGGCTAGAAGTAGTTTAAAAAGCTGATTTTAAGTTGCTTTGGATGTGAACATAAAGTTGACTTTCAAGGATAGGACTTTGACTTTAGGCTAAAGAAGGATAACATAAGATAGGCTTTTTCTCATTTGTATGCTCCCCCTGAGGTACCACAGGTAAGTTCTGTCTGAAGTCACCAGAAGCAACATCGCCACTCCACCCATTGTGATGCTACGATTCATCACATAGTGTTTTTACATCTAGAAACATGTAAAAATTTCCTTGAATCAATGCTAAATTAGTAATCCGGTCTATCCAAATAATTTGGTCAATCTGAATGTTTTTTGTATAATTGAGTTTTCTAACCTAGTGAGTTTGAGGTGGAAAATGCGCTAGAGGGTTTTTTCCATTAATAATCATTTAAACTATTATATAAAAAAGATTTAAACTCTCTTTAATTTTATTTCCCATATTTCAAGATGGAATTGATAGAACGATCCTCACCATGGAATTATTACCCTGTCAACACAAAAGTAAAGCATAGTTTAAATTTAACTTATACTTTAGTTTATCTTTTTTGATTTTTGCATCTTTCCTTAGGGTCGCTCCAAAGTGCCACTCACCTTTATGGATTTTCTCCCATTTCAGCCACGTATCCAAGATTCCTTAATATAACTAAGTGATCCAAAGGGATAAAACTGAATTTGCACCTTGTACTGTAGTGCAAAGCAGGTTCCAGAGTCCTGTTGAATCCAGAGAGATCCAGTGGACTGAGTCCAGATGAATCACCAAGATGGCAGAGGCTGGATTGGCTCCAGGCCTCTGATCCAGAGGTCTGATGATGAGGATGATACATAATGTGGATTGTTTCCATTGGTGGTAGAGGGTGGTTGGACTGGTTAGTCACCATACCTCATCCAATTTGGCCAAACCAATGGGTATAGCCAAGTTGGATTAATTCATATACACGCTACTCATATTGGATGGAGGAAGCTCTCCGATTTTTGGTTATGTCACTGATGGATGGGAACTTGGGATTCACATTTGTTACACCCATCAGATGGGTGTTGCTTCTGATGCTCTGAATTATGCTTTTCAGAGCCTCAACTCCTCCAATGTGGGCCATAGAGCACTCGTCTCACAAACTATATGTTTGGTTCTCAATGCACATGATCTATGTCATACTCTAGAGATGTTACAATTTCAGACTTATAGTGATTAATATTGATAGGAAATTTTACGCATAGTGAGTTACCTTTCCTTAATTAATTATAGTAATTGAAGTACTTGAGGAAGCAAGCTTGCGATAATAATGTTTTTTTGTTCCTCATTGTGGCCAACAAAGTTAATGAAAACGTTTTTCCAGTGTCACTAGAAGCATCATTTGCAACAGCCGTCCAGAGTCTGAGCAGTGCTGTGCATGATCTCAGCATAGACTTTCTTCTTTTCTTCAATTAGCTTTAAAACAAACAAATTAACTTATTTTGAAAAAGCTTAGGGTGTTTTAAGTCATCTCTGAGGTATTTACAGTTGACAACAATTTCTGCTTACTATTAAAACGTGATATAAATTCCAACTGTATAGGGTTTAACCAGAACTTGGTATAAGCACATTTTCAATGAGGACTTGGAAAAGCTGTATACAGTGTGCATGACCAACTGGAAATCACCACACATTTATTTACTTTGCTCTTCCATATCTTCCACAATACTGTCTTGGTGCGTTTATCAAAAGTTATAAAGATCTCCAACTTGGCAGAATCAACATGATGGGAAATAGCTCACAGATATTATGAGGAGAATCAAAGAGGTAAGCTTCCTCCAAATTATGGTCTCAGTGTGCATCATCCTCTAGCAAGCTAAGTTCTTTACATGCTGCCTAAGATGTTGGATGAACTACCCTCCAACATCCTAAATGGTAGTAAATAACACAGAGCCGCAAAATTCATAAAAGAGGAGTAGTAGATAGTAGCACTTGTATCAGCAGGATTGATGATGTACACTCTATCTATAACATGATCTTTCTTAACACCAGGATAATTAAAGTATGGGATTTCCTTGTTTCCTCCTGCAAAAGTTTCTTGTTGCGCATTTAAATGTTTTTATTTAACTGAGGTAAGCTGACCAGGGGACGGACATTACCAAATATATGTAAAACTAAGGAAATAACCAACAAATATAAAATTGGGCACCCCAGAGTACTCAAGTTACCCCTGTTGCCAGCGGGACTGCTAGGTATGGGGGGTTGGTGCACTACTCCAAGGGGGTTTCCCCTGCTAAGGAGCAGGTGTAAAGGAAAGGGTCTGTGTGGAGGAACCAGAGTGGGAACCATAATTCTATGAGCGCTTTTTGCCTTGGTCTCATATATCCATAGAGCCAGGCTATGAAGTGCTCCAGTAAGTAAACATGGAATCTGTTAATAACCTCATGAATGGTTGGGACCGTGCCCTTGAACGCATCTAATGCAATTGTGTGTATTGTCCACATTGCAATGGGTATTATTAGGGAACGTAGTGTGGATGGGATTGGTGACTCAATCTGGAGCGCGAAGATGCTCTTTGATATTAAAAATCCTGTTCGTTTTGGATCTTAAGAAGGCATGCGACTTCCTGCCATATAGCTTTGGTTGAGGGGCATGTTTCTAGGAGGTGATGTAGGGATCCCTCCCCTCCACATACTGCACATGTTTTGTGGAGGGAGTTGGAACGGTCCACCCTCCTATAGGTCCTTCTCAGACAGCGCCAGGCGTTTGCTCTTATCCTTGGCTGTAGGAGTAGGTGGTGAGTCATTTTCCACATTGCCTTCTGTGTGGTTAAATCATAGAGAATGTCCAACATATCTAGGTATTCTATCCTAGCTATGCTTGGGGTTGTTGCGAGCATATCTCTCTGGGGGTGGTTTTCTGGGTTTCTTAATTTGAATTGTGGCTGGGTCGTCCCCTTCCCTGTATAGTACCCATGTTCTCTATGGTCTATCCCATATGGCAGATAGTTCGGAGGATATGTTTGAAATGAGGGGAGGTTCCATGCAGAACTGTTGCAGTAGGGTGCTTGGCAAGGTATGAAAGTAGTCTGGGTGGACTATGTGGGTTGGTTAATTTGAGCGCCTGTGCAAAGTTAGTTCTTGCTGCTCTGGACCAATGTTGTTGCGGGAGGTCTGGAGCAAGGAATTCCTTTATCCAGGTACCTAGGATGTGATTGGCGTGGATCTCAAAATCTATTAGTCCCATGCCTCCGCTTGAGCGTGGGCCAAAAAGTGTTTCCATCCATATAGGAGGGTGAGAGCCAGGCCACAGACAGCCCTGGATAAGCGCGCGGATTGAGGTTATAAAGGTAGGTGAGAAGGCGATCGCGTGGGCCTGGTACCACAGGATTGGGAGGATGAGCGAGTTATTGACTGTAACTCGTCCTGTTAGTCCTGGGGATCTTCCCTTGAGGGAGGCGACGCGTTTGGATACCCGTTGTAACAGGTTACTTTCCATTGTCTCATTAGCATATCCCCCTGATTCTAGCCAGATTCCAAAGTGTTGGACAGGAGTGGTGGTGGGAGGTGTTGCAAAGGGTAAAATGATTGGGTTTTTTCTTCGTGTGTTGGTATGAGGTTCTGATGTTGTGGCCCAATTGTTTGTGTATTTGCCTAAGAGGATGATTTCTGTCTTCCTTTTGTTGAGCGATGCATTGCTCACCTTGGAGTATTCCTATAAAGTGCGTTCCAGCTTTCAGGCATCTTCATTGTTTGCAATACCTGCTACGCAGACATCCGCAAAGGCCAGTATCTTGACTGTTGGTTGTCCTTGTATGGTTATCCTCATGAGACGTGAGTCAGTTACTCAGAGGAGTGGGTCAAAGCTGAAATTGTATAGCAGTGGGCTGAGGT